>BQNB010017995.1:16980-32845 GCA_026074375.1 Tanacetum coccineum
ACAGCTTATTCAGGTCAAAAACAAACAGACCCAACTTTTGCATCAACAGTAAGCAAACACATGACATATAAGTTTCAAGTTCAAACGCAAGACCAAAAAAGAGGCACATTTAACAAAATGACAAACAAACGCTGCACATATCATGGAAAAGATTATGTAACTCTATATATTTTGACCAACAAATACCTTTAATACACAAATTTATGAATGCATCCTAGCTTGCTTTTTGAAAAACAAGACAATAATACGAGAGGAAAAAAAATGTACATATGATAAATATACCTTGTTCCATTTCCGAGACCACCTATTTCACCAAAGGATAGAAAGGTTCTTTGCCATCGTATCGTCAAACAAAAGGATTGGTTTAAGCATGTGCATCGGTGTGAGTTTCGTTTGGGCTTATATTTGAAAATATTTTTGGGAGCTAACATGTTAACGACGGTGGTTCTAAGGTAGTATATTGTGATCGGATGTTGCTGGTGGAGTACTGGAGTATACAGCGTAGTAGATGGGATTAATGCAGTGTTTTGAAACCCGGTTCGACCCGGCCGGGTCAACCGGTTGAACCGGTTCCGGCCGAAAAAACGGGTCAAATTAAACCGGGTTTCATATTTTCGAAACCCGGTTTGACCCGCCGGGTTTGACGTGACCCGGGTAATGAGACCCGGCCGGGTTTCGGTTTTTTCGTATTTTTTTATAAATAAAACATGTTAATTGTTTATATTTGCGACGTAATTTTAATTTTACATGTTATATTTGTTAATAAATAGTCTTTAGGCTTAATATATGAAATATTTCATGATTTATATACATACTTTCTTTCTAATTATTGAAAATATATATATATATATATATTTTTTATATATTATTTTTGAAAAACGCGCCGGTGCACCAGTGCGGTCAACAGTTGAAAAACCGGTAACCCGGTGACTCGACCGGATCGATTCAAAACCCGGTTTTCAAAACATTGGATTAATGTGACAATACAGTGCACAGTAGGTGGTGCAATGGAGTATTTATTTAGGATTAGTAATTGACAAGTCACCTTCACATAATGAATGGGATGCCTGTATACAACATATGGGTGGTGGGATTTGTTCAAAGAAATTAATGCATGCTTGTAACTCGTTTGCCAATGCTATTCATGAATCATGAGTTTCTTTTTTTTTATTCTTTTTGTTTTGGAGCTAAGAGCCTAAGAATCATGAGTTAATCAGTGTAACTTTGTAGTTAACTTATAGGTGATGGTTGAGTCGGATACGACATTTTTACGTAATTGGAATTCGATGGAGAACTAGGGGTCGTTTAGGTCCACTGTTGTCAAGGACTTACGATGGTGTTTTGCCACGTAGTGCTAATTTTCATAATAGAAAAGTCTGTAACTCTAGAATAAACCTCGTCTTTGTAAAGCAAGGTAAATATAATAAACAAATTCTTTGTAATAATAGATGTGGATACGAACTGGTTATAAACTTATAATGTACGACTTATATGTAGTATGATCATTCAAACTGCACATAAATGAGAGGGAGTTACCATTCTATGAAAGAAATTGATGATAGGTACAACAAAAGTTGAGAAAAAGACATCTTCATTTAGTCATTTATCGATGAGACATGTAACATTAGCTGGGAAATTTAATTTGAACAGGATCGATTCAATTTTAACTAGATTGGATGCATTCTAAGTACTATCAGGTTTCCACCTAAGATTTGTACGTATTATAGTACGTACGATTTATTCTTTTTTTTTAGCTAAGGATCATTAGTTAATCATTGTAACTTTGTACTACTAGTTAATTTATATGTGATGGCTGTGTGCTTGCGATACTAAATTTTTATGTTACTAGTATTCGGTGGCGAACTAAGGGTCCTTTAGGTCCACCGTTGTCAAGGACGTCAATGATGTTTTGCTACGTCTTAATAAGGGTAAAAGTCGAAAAATACCCACGAACTTTTCAAATTTCGTCCTTACTAGACCAACGAACTTGTTTGTTTTGTGACAATATGACCGGCTATATATCCACGTCATTAATTTTTTAATTTCTTTATTTCACGTCACCTTTTATCATTTCTTCTCCATCACCACAACCATTTATTTTCTGTATTACAAGATCAAAAGTAACGGTCACTCACTTTTTCACAATCGCAGCACATATCAAACATCATTCTAACATACTCCCTAAAAATCTCAAAACATTTCTTATAATCACCAGTTTTATCAAACTCACCAACCATAACACTCCACGAAACCGAGTTTCGTTCAGGCATTTCATCAAACAGCCTATATGCATCACCCAAATCTTTATAAAGCACATGTGTTGAAATGCACATTTTGACCATAGCTTTGGCATACGTTGTAATTTTGCAAATGGTTCTCGAATCATCTGTGATGTAGTTTAGTGCTTCATCTAGGGAGTTGAAAACATCATAACCCAATTTACAAAGCTTTCATTAACACCTTTAATCTGATTTTAATAGTAAACGTAAACTTCTATTATGTATATATCTTTGTTTTTTCTTTTATATACATAATAGAACTTTTAAACAGAAAAAAATTAACTTATAAAGGTTCAAGATGAAATTCATTTTTATGGTTTCTCTAAGCTGATTCTGATTTAACCCTCTTTGACATATTGGAATTGGATAATCACATCATTTTTTATACTACTCAACATTCAAATATTACAATTTTCATGCCAATTTTATATACTTGCAATGCCCTTACACATATATGACTAAGAATTAAATGTCTTTTTCTCCACTGTAAATCGAGATTTACTTTAAAAAGATTCATCATATAAGGTTGTTTATAGCAATCGAGATTTACATTAAAAATATTCATCGTATAAGGTTAAAATGATTTATTACATATAATAATTGATTATTTATAGCCTTTTTTTTAACAATCATAAATAAAGAGTAGTTCGTCGGGAGGAGGGTGGTGGTGAGGATGAGAGAGAGACTTTTGATTTTTTTTTGTCAAAAAGGTATAGATGAAGGTGAAAGTGGAAATCCAATCTGGCATATTCATAAGCATTTATTTAATGGAAAAAAAACCGGTCCCATCAAAGAAGGTAACTGTCACGGTGTCGGTAAAAGTTTACGTTATGGGTGATATCAGAACAATATTTGAAAGTTCGTTGGTCTAGTAAGGACGAAATTTAGTTTGTTGGTCATCTCGAGACATTTTAGAAAGTTCGTGGGTATTTTTCGACTTTTACCCTCTTCATAATAGAGAAGTTTGTTTCTCTAAAATAAACCTAATCTTTGTAAATTACCAAAGATAAATATAATAAAGCTCGTCCTTGTAGATATGAATATGAAATGGTTAGGCGAGGCATAATGCATGGTCATCCCTCCCGGTCGACCAAGAAAAAGAACGCATCTACCCCATTATGCCCTCTCCTTGCGACGCGTCTTAGACCAAAAAGAAAAAAAAGTCGGTCCTCTTTGGAGCATGTTTGTAGGTGTAGGTGTTTTATTTAATTGATTTTTGTGAGGTATTTGTGTTTGAATAGAGTATGTTTTTGATGGTGTACTCGATCATCACATTACGGCCTGTTAGCCATGAAGTTGTTGTAAAAATAGAAAGCTCGTTTACTAGTGGTTTTTCCAATCCTGAGTTGATAACTGTTACGGGCGGCCTTATAAATATACAACTTATATGTATGATCATTCAATCAACACATAAATCGAGACGGTGTTCAACATTCTATGAAAGAATTGATGATGGATACAACAAAAGTTGAGAAAAAGACATCTTAATTTATCGATGAAACATGTAACATTAGCTGGTAAATTTAATTTGAACAGGATCGGTCCAATTCTAACTAGGTTGGATGCATTTCTAAGTATCTGGTTTCGACATAGGTTTTGTATGACACAATAAGAAATCAAAGTGCATCTGAGATTCCGAGTAATATACTCTGTAAAATTTAGGAAGTTAATTGGTTGTAAAAGGCTTAATTAAGAATTAAAAAATAAATAGTTGGCAATATAATAAGAAATGTCCTAATAACAAGGTTAGTTGTATATGTAGCAATAATAGTTATAAACCTTTGACCGCTATTAAGAATCATTAAGAATCATTAGAATAACTTGAAATCTTAAGAACCTACTAAAAAGTGTTGATATAATTGACAAATCGATAAAGAGAGGATGTTGTTGTTGTTGAAATACGATTGAGTATTAATTAAGTTTAAACTGAGTTTTATGTGTGTTTATTTGTTGAATTTATGATTGAAGTACCCCCGAAGTCAAGGGTTCAAACATCGTTAGGCGTGTACATTTAGGGTGGCCAGGGAAGGGTCGGAAACAGTCTCGGATTAACCCGGTGAGACCGCGTACATCTGAGTCAAAAAGCTCGCACAACCCGAACAAAGTAACCTCATCCGTTTGTAAGATTGGACCTACTTTCATAACTTGCATTAAATCTGATGTACCATATGGCAGAAACATTGTAGTAACGCTCTAAGGTTTGCTAAGATTGTACAAGACAAAAAGTTAACTTAAAAAACAAAGGTGTTATCATGAAAGACAGTGGCATAGCAAAAAGCAAAACAAAGAAGAGGATTACAAAAGAAGTTAAAAGAGATTTGCATTTTAGTTCTGCCTCAATTGATGATTCGTCAGATGGTGAAGATGAGTTTCAAAGCAACCTTAATCTTATAGGAGCCTCGTTGGGTTTCACTTTGGATGGTATTCTTGTACGCTCCAAAAATGATGTCTTTGAAGATTTTCTCCATGAAATAAATTGATCCAGTATCTCGCCGCCATCCTGTTGACGTTCTTTTATTGAAGCCTCAGGACGTTAAGTAAAAATATAAAGTTTCATGGAATTGTGGGTTTAATCTTCTTCAAGTCTCCTGTCATTTTTTATTTGTTCCCATAGTTGTTTTTGCGAATTCTATACCGACAGGAAGATGAGGCGGCCTTTTTTTTGTGAGGATTCTAGTTTTTTTCTCTTATTTCAGTTCTAAGGAGGATTTCTAGTAGTGCAAGGGTATATGGCCTATCATCATAACACGTTTTCATCTTCATCCATGGAAGGCAAATTGGTATTTCATGGTCAAAAGATCATTTTGTTTTCAAAGAGCGTGGTTGCACTTTCTCTATACATTTGCTCGCAAATCATCATCTTCTTTCTCCTCTCATTGTTCGGGTTCAAGTGGGTTCTAAAAGTTCTTAGCTAAGGTCGAGTTTTGCTTAGTGCTCCTTTTTTATAGGCTCTTTTTTGTTGCTGGGATTGTTGTATTTAGGTTTCTTGAGATATCTCGTCAAATGGTATTGTGATTTGATTAGTGATGTTGTCTCTCTCAATGTATTTGTTTTTCTTCAACTTTGTTGAAGTTCAATGTTATGTTCTTTTTGGAAAAAAAAAACATTGGTGATGCCATAAATACATATAAATTATAACTTGCAGATGAGCGACTAATCATGTTACAATCTGACAAAACGAGAAACGGAGTCTAAAGGTGTGTTTGTTCCATTTGTAACAAGTCCGTACTATTTTATGTGTAGCTTTTAATCTTAGTCATGAGAATCGAAACTGGCGTTCAAGTCTGTGCATCACTGCCCTTGACACTTTACCTATTTTACCCGTGGGCAAAAATTGCATTTAAAATCTATTTATTTCAAGGCTCCCATAGAGCTAGTTAATTTAATAAAAAAAATCCGCAGTGCCCATTTGGGCTCCGTGTTATCTTGAAATGACACTGACAAATTTTTTTTCTTCAAAATACCCATGTAAATCGCGCCCCCACACCCGCGATCTACATTTGTCCACGTGTCGTTCATTCTGCGGTTAATGAAAAAAAAAGATTTACTTTAAAAAAAAAAAAAAAAAATTTCGAGTCCGGTTAGGTATAATATTAGGGTTTAGGGTATGCCATGCTTAGTTTATTGATCTCGGGCATGTTTGCGTACGTATTTGGATACTCAAATGTTTTATTTAAAATAATTTATTTGGTCATTTGTGTAGTCTTTGATGAGCTCTACTTAATGAATAAAGATTTAATAAAAATAGTTTTAATATGCCTAAGATACGATGGTGCAAAATGTGTCAGTTTTTCATTTTGTAAAATGTTTAAATTTTTTTTACAAATTTTAAATCTAAATTTTTTTAATTATAAAAGTTGAAATTGAAAGCATAAAAGTTGAAGGTATTCATTAAAAAGCATTACAACATGAAAATCACCAGAGTACATGGCCAACCTTATTTAGACGATATGAAAACATAAAAACAACAACACACAACGACATACATGGTTATCAAACTGGTGTTAAGCAATAATGGTTTTACATGTCTCTGTAGTTCGCCATCAATTGACGTTTTTCTTCCATGCTCCTTAGCAACTCATCCCTGACGCTTTTCAAGTATACACATTTTTTCATGTCCGCCCCAGTCATGCATCCTAGGGCGTACTTGCCATAGTCGACAAGTGCGTGATCGTGCAAAACCATCAGATTGTTAATTTCAACCCTACGATCCGTAAACCTATCAGCAAAGCGATGCATCAAGGCTAAAATTTGTTCCTCCAAAATAGCTTCTTCATCAATTGCTTCTTGTAGTTTCATAAGGACAGTTAACCTAACGTTTTCTGGGTTACTAGCCATTGTGGAAAATGAAAAGATAAAATTAATAAGTTGTGTGAAGGATAAAAATATTTGTGAGTAAGAGTGCTTAAAATATGTGTCTATTTATAGTCAATAACTTGACAGATACTTTAGTAAATCGCGTGTAATTTGAAGTGATAGACAACATTGTCATTGAGTTGTCTTATATGTTACAGTTAAAAAATTTGTGTTGTCAAATCATGTTGTAATTCACGTGAAATGTGCAGTGATAGACAGCATGTTGATTGAGTAGTTTTTTTGATGCATTCTGAAAAAAAAGTAATTGATTCATATAATATATTGAAAAAACAGATACATAGCAATCAAACCACATACAATCTATTTGATTGGCACGTACGCAAACATGTCCGAGATCAATAAATTAAGCATGGCATACCCTAAACCCTAATATTATACCTAACCGGACTCGAAAAAAAATAATTTTTTTTTAAAGTAAATTGCCGTGGGGTGGGGGGGGGGGGGGGGGGGGCGCGATCTACATTTTTAATTTTTTTTTTCAATAACCACAGAACGGATGACACGTGGACAAATGTAGATCGCGGGTGTGGAGGCGCGATTTACATGGGTATTTTGAAAAAAAAAATTTGTCAGTGTCATTTCAAGATAACACGGAACCCAAATGGGCACTGCGAAATTTTTCGCTTAATTTAAGTCAGAAGCCACGTGAGATTATGATGGAGGGTAAGGTCCCTTTAGATGTCAAACTTGGAGGTTGTTTCGGAACTATTGCCGGCTTTGACCGTAAAAAGTCGAATGAGCATGTGAGCTTCTTCACTCCTTGTGTTCAAGATGGATAGCAGAAATATAGTTGCGCTTACCTTCTACACATTTAAATCATCATGTTAGACTTGAGTATCTATTTAATTGTATTTTGAGGTTTTTTTTAAATCTTTTGTATAGTACTTGTGGGAGAAAAATATTGTTAACGAGCATTTGGCCGGATTGATAATGGACCTTATATTATGACAACTAGTCAGGTTTCCTTTTTAAAAGAAATTCAATACTCCCATATTCAGATGTCAAAACGAAAGGAAAAACTTAAGTTACCTTATGAATATTATGTGACGTATACCCAATACCCTGTTAGGAAAAAGTTTATTAACAAACGGCGTAATTTTTAACCTAGGTTTTGATGTTCTATCTGAAGCAAGAACCATAAGTCAAAACCTTGCTTTTTCAAGACCAAAAAATTACTTTATAGTTTTGTGGAGAAGATTATTGTTCAAAATAATTGTTTGTAGTTGTTATATACAAGATCAACATCAGGATCACGATCAAACGGGTTGACAGAACCCTGTGTATAGGAGTTTTCGTCCTACTGGCTGACTGTAACTACAAAAGATAGACTTCCTTATTATTACGACATACAGTCCAAAAGGTTAACTATAACTTCAAAAAGGTTAAAAGAAACAAAGCAGCTGCAAATAAGCACAAGCCTTGATGAAGCAGGCAAAGTAAATCATTGATTAGAGTCGCAAAAGCATCACCTCTACAAAAACTTCCCTTCACGTTCTGGTTTGAGTCAGCAGAAGTCATAAACATATGATGGAACCATGCATGTTTAACTAAAAATGGAAACTTTCTTATAACATAAGCTTTAAATTTACTAACTCTCATAACATGGTTATCAAAACGCTATTGGTTTAACACATCATATATATTCCAAGAAACAGCCCACTCCAAGTGAATTAGAAACATTTTCTTAAACAATTGATAACTTATGCGCACACAATCTTTTGAGCAACTAAAATACTTGACAAATCACTATTAAAGAAGGCCATACATTGTGCATCAGTAAATTGCATATTGATGGTGACAAAGACCAATTAGAGGAGATCAATTTCACAAGTTAAGTACCTAATTTTTTTTTTGAAAGGCAAAATATATTAAACAAGAAGAGAAGCCTACAAAAGGCATCCACACGCCAAACAAAAGAGACTAAAAGCAACCAAAAAGAAAAAAGCAAACTACAACCAAAGCTGAACCACCAAAAGGACCAACTAGCCTGCTAACCAAAACTAACCTATAGAGAGAGACAACATATTATATACCAAATATACAAAAGCAGACAGAAGGGGACCAAGAGAGCCAAACACCCACTGAACCAAACACCCCAGAAAATGGAGCCCCGCTGAACCAAACACCCCAAAAAATGCAGAACCGCTGAACCGAAACTCCCCAAATGATGCAGGCCCCCCGACTAAGAAAACAGCTCAAAAGGCTTAGAAATCCAGTTATTCCAGTTAGTCGGCTTCGTAGTTGAGAGACGAGCAGCAATCCATGACTTAGACACTCTTTGAATAACGGGAAAAACATCCTCCTCTATAGTCTTAGCTATCAAATCCCCTGAAGCATAAACCACTTTGTTCCGCCAATTCCAAATGACCCAAAGGGCAAAAGTTAAGTACCTAATTGAGTTAAGAAGACTACTTATAATTAATTTTCCTCTCTTTCATTGAACAAACGAACCATTATATATAAGGAAGATTTACATAGTTTTGTGAAGCCTTGGAACATATGTTTTCTCAACTTTTAAAGCACCTCAAAAAATAATTCAGGAGCTGGAAAGTTTACGTAGAGCTTTCTTTTGGGGCGGTTCAGTAGAAGACAAAAAGATTGCATGGGTTGCGTGCGACAAAATTCTTCTTCCTTTTGATAAAGGTGGGCTTGGAATTATTAGTTTGAAATCATGTAATCTTTCTTTGTTGTCAAGATGGTGGTGGAGGTTCTATAATGAACCGAATGCTCTTTGGTTTTCTGTGATTAAATCCATCCATGGGGATGAAGGAGGGTTGACTAACTTCGAAGCCATGAAAGTCAAAACCGGACCTTGGTTTCACATAGCAAGACTAAAAGAAGACTTTCTTGGCTTGAACATCAATATAGACACAATTTTTAAAAAATTGGTTCGCAATGGGGAGCTTACATCATTCTGGAATGATAGGTGTATCGGTGACTCTCCTTTAAAATTTGCGATTGGAAGATTATATGCTCTTGATACAGATGAATCATGTTCGGTTAGTAGTCGTTACCATTCTTTTGCTCAGGCCTTGTGTACCGATGGCATTGGAGAAGATCTCCTCGTAGTGGGCCCGAATCCACTCAACTTACTAAACTTGAAGAGCTTACAGCCCATTTGCGCCTCACTGATGGGCACGACTTTTGGTCTTGCCTCATCGACAACAAAAGGGTTTTCAGTGTTAGTGGTATGCGAAATTACATATCAGAATTCTAAGATCATGGGCATTCCTCTATCTCCTTATGGAATAAAATTTTCCCAATTAAGGTAAACATTCTATCATGGAGGATTGGTCAAAAAAGACTTCCAACTCGCCTCAACCTTGATCACCGGGGGATTGATCTTGATTCACTCCTATGTCCGTGTTGTAATGAAGACCAGGAAAGCGCATTCCACTTGTTTAGAGCTTATGAGGTGGCTTCTTCCCTTTGGGAAGCAGTTTTCAGTTGGTGGGGGCTTACTATACCGTCGATGGACACCGTCGAGGACATTATTTTGGCTGCCTTCTCCATGCCTCTCCAACCAAAGGTCTGCTTCCTTTTAATTGTGTCGATACAAGAAACATTTCAGAAATGATATGTGTTTTTCTCCATCTAAGCCTAGGATTTCTTTACTTTAAATTATGTAAAACAATTGTCTTTCAATTGGAACTTTAGTAGACATAAAAGGTGCTCGTTCAACTGGATCGAGTGGTTTAACAATCCGAGACTTGTGGTCTACACCTGTGTATAACTTGCCTAATTTCTTTTTGGGTAAAGGGTTTCCCCAGTAATTTTTGTTACTCAAAAAAACAGTTAAGTATAAAGGATGAGGATAAGTCTCACATCTCTGTCCGTTACATAGGCAAAACTACTTCCTTAAAGGAAGGTACACAAAGTGACTAGACTATAAAAGAAACAATAATAACTATTTCTTCTTACAACATCAAACTTTGATATCCAAATTATCGCATATATCTTGAATCTTGTCAAGAATATTTTGGCCTTCATACATACCATCATCGTATGGGTCGAAGTTGTAGTCACTATTCACATAAGATTCCTTCCATTGTTCTAACAGACTATTAGTACCATATCCAACCTTCTTTGAAGCAAGAAAATTTGCCATATTGTTATCAACTGATGCAACTTCAACCTCACTATCATGATCACCCGAATAATCAACATTTGTCAAAGGTTTACCCTCATCATCCACAAGGATAATCTTCTCATCAATAATAAGTCTTTCCATTTTATCAATTTTTCAACAAGAGGGGTAGTACTAATACTACTAGATTCCACATTGCAGAACGAGGATCCACTAGAATTGGCCTTTTTAATAGCCATATTTGAAGTCCCACCATTTGTACCCGAATCAACATTATTTTCAACCAAATTAAGCACATCAAATAGGTTTGAATTACTTATCTCTATTGTAGGCTTCGCGTCTTTCTTCTGATAACTACTAGTGTTGACATTAGTTTTTTAGAAACATGTCTATACACTTGTTTGACTGGTTTAAATCCCACCTTAGGACCAACCAAAACACCTCTAGTAGTTTGGCTAGGATTCTTCATGTTCTTCACTACATTTGAATCTATAATCCTAGGACAATCATCCTGAACATAACCAAAAATCTTACATTACGTACACCTGGAAGGTTTCCACTCATACTCAACACAAACTGTACATGTATAGAACCCCTCCCCTATTAGACGATTAGGTTATGGCCCAAACCCAGTTGTGGGCTTGGGTCCATTAGGTTTAGGGTTAACTTATTTATCAAGCCATATTGTATTATAAATAGACATGAGATCATATTATGTAATGAGATCACAACTGGGTTTGGGCCATAACCTAATCGTCTAATATCCCCAACAAGTTTAGGCATAGCCACCACAATAATATCTTTCAACTCCACATCAGCCCGAACCTCAATGAATGCTCTAGCATAGCTTGACCTACCATGTGATTGGATGCACATGTCAGATGTATAAGATTCAAGCATCAAAGGAGTACCAAGCTTAGTAGCAATGACACTCAAACCATCCTCACTAAATGTAGTCACAAGGACACCATAGAGTTTAACCCAAACTCAAACATTACCTACATCTTCTTTCATTAAGTTCACATCTAGATTCCACTTTTTCAGAATAAGCAGATTATTACGAATAAACCATAGACCATTTTCAATCACTGAATCCAAACTATCTATAGAGCTAAATTAGAAAGAGAATATCCCGGTAGACTAGTTAAGCATAGATTTAACCAGTTCATATTTACCCCAAGTGTTCCTAACATAGTTAGCAACAACGGGATAAGCCACCCACTTTCTCTAAAAGAAACCATACGTCGTATTAGCAAACCATTCACTAATAGCTCTAATAGACTCCACTGGAACAAACACATCAACTCTGTTTCCCCTCTGTGTAAATAAAGTGCAAAAATCAAAGCCTTCTTAGTCGATTCACCAGTAAATAAATTAGCATAAGAAGTACCTTTGTTCAGATTAGTAGTAAAGTTACTTGGCGTCTCCCTAACATTCACATCATGTTGATTATCATGACCGGCCTTAACCGAATTCTCCTCTTGTGTTGATCTCTTCTTGACAGATCTTACTTAGCTTGTTAAAGCTTAGTTATATTGGATATATCCAAGACAACTATAATAGAAACTAAGATTGAGAATATCACAAACTATGCAGAATCTAGTTTGCAATACTAAGAAGAACAATGAAACAGTAAAACAAGATCTTTACTAAACTTTCAATATATTGAATACTATTTTGAATTAAAAAATAGCTATGAATACAAACTATGATTGCTATGCAAATTATGAATACTAATAAGAAAACTGATGTCTTGATCAATGCTAGGGTTCCTTTTATACACCAAGGAAACCCTACTGGGCTTATAAAACGCGTCAAGTGATCATGCATATCTATTCATAATATAACTTATGCATATTACTTTAGCAATACTAACTATATAACAAACAGTACTAACTAATAGTACTAATAAACTGGCAATACTAACAATTTATACTGGCAATACTAACAAAGCTTGACAGTACTAAGTCTTCTCATGGCAGTACTAAGTTGAACCAGCAGCACAAAGTTATAGAAGCCCTTAATTCCAAACATCTTGTATACTAGTACTGTCCTCAGACGCAACCGTAACAAATGGTGCGACACCATCCTTGTTAGCCTCATTAATCTCCTTAGCAGATGGTGCGACACCATTCTTTTCTATTAGTGAAAATATTACGATATTTAATCTATAAAGTCCGGATTGTTTTGATGATGATAAACATGTAACTTGTAATACATAACGTAAAATGTACAAGTTACTCGTAATCATATTTTGTCTTAACAAACATCAACACATCTCAACGTCTCAAGTCCTCGTATGTTACAACACAGGTTCGTATATGTTTGTTATGTAGCATTATGATCAAACCCCTTAACAAACTATTAAAAACGTTTAAAATTCATTTTACTTTAAACACATCACTTGTACATTCTATTTTTAAGCAAGTATAATAGTTAACTTGTACATTTTTCTTTGTAAGTAATCTAACAAAGTTACTTATGCATTTTTGTAAGAAACCAAGCAAGGATTACTTACACATTTCATTTATGAAAGTTAACAAAATATACTTGCACTTTGCATATTTTTAATACACAAGTAACTTACTTTTTTAATTATATATATACATTTTACTTAAACACATTTTTTTTAAAAGAAAAATTCTTATTAGTTTACATCATCCATGACATCACCATATCTTTAGATATCCTTCCAAATCTAGACATAATTTTTGAAGATTGCATAAGATTTTATAAGATTTAGTATTATAAATAATTCGAAATTCGGATTTGCAAAACTATGTGCCGGTACCCTTTCATTACACTAGTCGGTACCCTTTTGGAAGGGTACCTCAGGAACCGATGAATAGTAAATGTCGTGTTCCATTAGCTTACACTAGCCGGTACCCATTTAGATGGGTACCGCGAGAACCGAGGAATAATACTTTTTTGCCTATAAATAGCAAGCCAAATCTCACCATTCTCTCATCACTTTTACACACACTTCTCTTCATTTCATTCATTTAGATCAATAGGAATACTCATTAAACACCCTCATTTTCATATGATCATGGTGCTTTTAACATCCATTTTGTTGTAAGCATACTTCCAAAATGATCCACCAAAGCAAGCCTTAGAGATCTTGCCATTTTTATTCATCATAAAGCATATATATATAAAGATCTACAAGATTAGAGATCTCATCATCTTCATCCATTTGAAGGCTTCCTATCAATGGAAGTACATTTAGATTAGTTATTCATATTCATTAGACACATTGTCTTGGATCATCATTGTAATCACATCATTATCTTGTATTACCAATTAGATTAGATGGTTTATGTGTTTATGCCATAAAACACAAGGTTTGTTATGTTGGGCCATAAAACATAATGGGTTTGGGTTGGTTCTACCAGGTGTGTAAGAACCCGGTATTTAGCTTTGTATTGGATAAAGTGTAAGCGATGTTGTGTAAGGTTTTCTCCGCTGAGAAGGGAGCATCTTGATCTAGTGAAGTAACTCTCGAGTGGGGTACTCGGGGAGTGGAGTAGGGCGGAGAGCAGCTCCGTGACGGAACCACTATAAATCATCGTGTTCGGTTTGCTTTCTCTTTTACATATCGCTATCTCTTTACTTTATAATTATGATTGTGTGTAGCTTGATGTTTATGCTTGTGTTGTGACTACTAGCTTTTCTTCATACTTCATATAGTTTTAATAGTCATAGACTTTAATTGGCACTTTTCATATTAAGTCACGATTGATCGGGTATTTGATGTAAAAGTTTTAAGATTTTAAACAGAAACGTATTCACCCCCTTTACGTTTTCCATAATTGGTATCAGATCCACGTGGCTCTAGTTTTCAAAACAAATAGTTTTCAAAACCGAGTACGATCTATGTATCAAATTTTCGAAAAGCGGGACTTAATACGAAAGTATGTCGTTGTTTTATACTTAGAAGTTTTATTGTTGAGTATCTTTGTTATACAAGCTTGAATAATGATTGAAATATGTTATATAAGTTGACTTTAAAGTCCACAAAATTTTAACCTTGTCGTCGGGTCTAAAAATGCGTTTTTGGAAAATATGATCAGACCCGTGGTACCCTTTGTTAACAAAGGACGGCACCTCCAAAGGTTTTTTACAGATTTGGTCATCTTTGAAAGCTCGTAAAAAATTAACCGTAAGTTTGTACGAGTTGTGCCACATACCATTTCGAAAGAAATTGAGTTTAATTTCTAATTAAATAGGTTATAGGTGCTGATTAAAAGTTTAAGGTTGTCAAATTGGCAAATCACTACAGAGTGTCTAATATATTAATTTCCATATTAACATAGAAACTCGATTATTTGAGTCGGGCAATTTAAATTAGTATCCTTTGAACATTGATACATCATCTTTTGAAATTAAAGTATTTTGGAAACTAATCAAGCTTGTTATACATCGTTATATTTAACGCAAAGCGAAGAAAAGTATCTTCGTATGCTATATGACTAGTTGTTTTTGATCCGTTTAACAATTTCGAACACGAATATGAGTGAACGAAAAGGTAAACAGATGAAAAGAATAGTATTAAGCAAGAAGACACAAACAATTAAAGATGGAGACAATATGTTTTGGGAAGTTTTCTTTTTATTAGAAACTCTCTCAAAGATTAAAAACACATTGACTCTTTGGTTACAATGAATTTGTTTCTAATGAGGCCCCCCTCTCTCTCTCTCTTTCATTCTGATCCTATATATAAGAAGTCAAAATGCAAGGCAATGTTTATCTTGTTATGTGGATAATGATTGACTTTTTTTTTCTCATGCATAATAAATGCATGGCTTTTTAAATTTCTCATGCATAATAAATGCATGGCTTTTTTGAATCTTTTTAAATTTTTTTGTGATAAGATCGCCACGGATCACGCCTCCCCTTCTCCGATGAAGAAGACTAGCGTCGACTAGTCGATCCTTGGATAGCTGCACTCACCATCCTTCTTGCTTGAAAGCCTTAACTAAGTCATCATCTTTTGTAATATTGCTTTTGTTAACAATATACTTTTTACCGTCTTTCTAAAGTTCATACTTTTGAGCTCGTCGATAATAAACCGCGTCTCGTTCCCAAAGATATGGGCTGCCAAAAATAACTTGACAAATAT
>BQNB010017995.1:34406-68975 GCA_026074375.1 Tanacetum coccineum
GAGGAGATGTGGCTTTGATTTTGGCCATGGGAAGGCTTAAGCAGGTGGGTAAGCTGCTTAAGAGTGTCTAGAAGCTGTTTATGGAGGTGCTTGCACATGGGTGGATGTTAAATGGGTTAATTTTGAAGGAAAATGGGTCAATTTTGAAGGAAAATGGGTCGTGGGTCATGTAATGGTTCGGTTAGGGTTTTCTTGAGTTTTCAAGCTTGTATTTCGTGTATGCTTGATTAGGAATGTTTGGTTACTGATTATAGGACATATATTAGGGATTATAATCAAGAGTTGGTAAGTGGTTTGAGTTAAAATGGGTTGAAATTGAGTAAATAAGGTCGCGGGTTCACATAGGGCTCGTTTAGGGTTTCTTTGGCTTTCGTGGCTTATAATTCGTGTATAATGGATCAAGGTTGAAAGAATATTGATCTTAGGTATTGTATAATGGATTATCAATGAGGATTGATCGTTGGTTTAAGTTAAAATGGGTTGAAATGGAATAATAAGCCGCGGGTTTGAATTAGGGCTTATATTGAGTTCATTAGGGTTTTCTAGCTTTCTAACTTGCGTACATTGTCAAGACAAAGATGGATAACGAATTGTAAATTCATATCATGAGTTTACAATGGTATTTGATTGGTTGTTCAAGATTGAAATGGTTAAAAATGAGTAAACGAGTCGAATGATCCATTTAGGTACGTTTAGGGTTTTCTCGGATTCCATTTGCATATAGTTGAAGTAAAATGATAAAATGATGATTGTATATGATTGAGAATGTTGTAAATTTAGTTATTACAACTTATTTGAGTATTGGTTTAGGTTTACAATGGATAAAAACGAAGAAACGGGTCATAGTGTAGTATTTAGCTCGGGTTAGGGTTTCTGAGTTTTGAATTAGGGTTTTGAGTGTAAAAATGTGTATGAAAGCTTATGAATAGAATAATTAGGGTTTACACATTGTATATTGAGTGTAGTAGCTTGTACACAAGTGATGGTGAAGAAGTTAGAATGATAACGGAGGTAAAACGGCTATTTTAGAGATCATGCTTAATGAATTGTAC
Organism: Tanacetum coccineum; assembly: GCA_026074375.1. NCBI lineage: Eukaryota > Viridiplantae > Streptophyta > Magnoliopsida > Asterales > Asteraceae > Tanacetum > Tanacetum coccineum. The sequence goes on from BQNB010017995.1 coordinate 35,459, forward strand.
ATTGTGCTTTTAAAACTTGTACTTGACTTGGAGGGAGTTTATATTTCAATTGAAATGTTATATTACTTGTATATATGCTTTAGTAGCTTGTACATTCACTTTAGATATTAACCCTTCATGGAATTAGGGTTTAGAGGTATATGATAACGGTAAGAGGTAAGAGGCAGTCAGACCTTTTTTTAGAAAAACAAACACACCCTAAGTTTGTTATTACATGATCATGATCATATAGTTCAAGTGCAAGATCACAGTATACGTATTATTGTATAAATCAAACATTGTAAAACTATGATGTTTTCACCTGGTAATATTCTGGACCATGATATAGAGAATCTGTAGGAGGTTACTCCCATCTTTTTGAGCAACTGGACATCTTCCTGATAATTATATTGTTTGCAGAGAAAAATTATAAGTATCAAACAAATACGCGTATTCTGATATGTGTGTGATGTATATAAATTCAGTCTACAAATTATTCTCAAGAATGACAAACGTTTCTAAACAAGCAACCTACGACGTGTTTCAGATTGTTTTGAAAGTTGTTAGTAAGCTTACAATCATGTATTCACATGGACATGATTAATATAGTCTTACATGATACATTAACCTTAAGCTAGATTAATCAGTCAATTTGATATGATTCTTAAGAACACACTATGATGAGTTTTTTTGGTTTTGTTGTGTATGCTTAACATTTATGTATCTTATTTCTAGGTATTTTGATCCAAATGGACAATATACTTTAACTTCATTTTCGAGTAATTATCAACAGTCACACAAGCATTTGCCCCCTCGGAAATCTTTTCTGCATTCAACGCAACAACGCCAGTGACCTTTTTCATTTTATAATAACGGAAGCCATAAAATAATGTGATGGAGATATACACGTACCAGGGTGTCTTAGGGAGAAACAATCCCAAATACTTAAGCCTTTACCGTCTGCATTCCAAGCACCTTCAACCTGGAAGACGAAAACCAACTCCTTAGGGTCTTTTATATATCCGGATGTAACGAAATCAACTTCTCATAACAAAAATCAAGTGGTTTGGAAGAGATACATTTTTTTCTTATAATGCAACATTCGTGTGTACGTTTTACATACTCACCTGATGAGCTGATGTTCCAACTCCGAACATGAAATCACTCGGAAAATCTTCACGTCTGATATCGTGATCGTTCCAGGGAAAGATCAGTGTATTAGCCATTACGAATGATTACTCTTAAACGACTTCAACTCGTAATGGGTAAGGGTGGTGAGAATATTGTTCATAAGACCCGATATTTATAGCCATCATAAACCCATGTGTGAAATTAAGAATATTATCATATGAGTATTAAAGACAATTTGTTCAAAAAAAAAGTTACAGACAGTATATAAAAAGACCCCGAGTGATTAATGGTAAACGGTTTATGTAAGAACAACTAGGGATTATGTGGTTGCGCGTTGTTTCGAACCCTGATATTCGCTAATCATTGTCTAAATTCGCTAATTGTTGTATATAAATATGTAATAATCTTGGACTGATATATATACTCAAATATTTTGACATTAAAAAATTTAGCATGATAATCATCGATTCCTATATATTGTATAACAACAATTGTTAATATACCGTTGAAAATAGGTATAACGACACAACATTTTGTGTCCATCGAGTACAAATAAGGGTAAAAGCCAAAAATGCTAAAGATGATCGATGTGTTGTACCTAAGTGCTAAACGATACATCTATTAACAACATGCAACACGAAAATTCAAATTTTGTATCAATGTAATAAATATGACCACTTGCTTAGTGGGTAGCCGGTTACAATAATTACAAGTCAATTTGTAATATTTTTTTACTATGTGAAAATTATTTGCCAAATAAACATTGTTTATCTGTCATATTTCTTAATATAAAAGGAACATTAGGGTTGACTCACAGTTTCAACGACTTAAACAAATATCCCAACCAAGAACCCTAAAACCCTAAATATGTAATTCATGGAGATCGATCAAAATTGAACCCGATCATTAAAGGTATGTTTATAAAAGTGTTATTATAACATCAATTGGTATTTATTAACAGTTAATTTCACAAGTGCTAACATCATTGTGAAACCCTAATTTTCAGGTTGATGATTTTTTTTCACAAGTATGAGGAGATTTACGACTACTCTCCACCATAATGGTGTATTCATCCAAAACCCATTGAAGTATGTACATGGTGAAACGTATGTTATCAAAGATATCAACTTTGAAGGTATGAGTGTCAATGAACTTAGAGAGATAATTGATAGGTTTGTAAATGGCAGTTCTAAAACTTATTATTATGCCAAACCTGGAACTACATTGGTCAGAGGTATAACAGAAATTAAAAGTGAGTTTGATATAGATAACTTTATTACACTAGGTTACCAAAATGGCTTTAAGATAGACTTGTATGCTGAACATCATGGGTATAATGTAATGGCAATGGTAAGGGATGATAATTTCCCAATGCCTAATGCACCTTTAGTTGAGGATCATGCTAGTTTAGATGAGGAGGAGTGTGTGACAATCCCAGATTTTGTTGATGTTCAGGGTTGAGAGTGATGATAATGTAGTGATAAAGAGTCTAAGCACTGATGATCCTTTCTTAAACAAACTAGTGGGTAATGGAAACTTTATTGGTACTTTAGATGACCAAAACCCACCTTTAGAAGGTACTTATGTTGAAGAGGGTGACTCGAAAAGGGATATAGTAGATATGAAGTACAAGGTCAAATCTGGCATTAGTTATCCGACTTTTAATCCAGCAACACCTTGGAATGAGCAAAAACCAATTCTAGGAATGAAATATGAGAACCCCCTACAACTAAAACAATCACTGGCTAACTATGGAGTTGCCAATGGTTTTCAGATATGGTATATGAGAAATGACTTTAGGTGTTTGTTGGTTTATTGTAGGAGGGATATTGTCATAGGTAGATGTGCTAGTAAGAGAAAGTTAAAAGGGGTACGTGTGATGTATACTGGCCCATCTAAAAATGGGAAGACACCTAGTAAGGGCAAGGGTAAGGGCATAACTGATAATGAGAAGACACCTATTAAGGGCAAGGGTAAGCTGATGAAAGTCAGACACCTAGTAAGGGAAAAGGCATAGCTGATGAAAGTCAACCAGAGTCTGCAAATACACCTACTAAATGGACTAAAGAGAAAATTAAGAGAGCCAAAGATACACCTAGCAATCACTATTGCAATTTCAGATTATGGGCTTCATGGATGAGTTTGAAGAAATCTTTTCAAATCAAATCTCTTTACCGTGATCACAAGTGTATTAGGAACTATAACATAGGATCCTTGGTTACATATAAATGGATTGCTAGTCATTATGAAAAAGAGATCATAAAAATCCATTTATAACCATTAGGTATATGCAGAATGATAAGAGAGAAATTCATGGTAGATGTGAGCCTGAGTCAGTGCAAGAGGGCCAAATTGTCTAACTTAAACTGTGTTCAATCAAACTTAGCCAAGGGTATTTATTGCCAATTTGATATTCTTAAAAATATGAAATATTATATTTTTATATAAATTATAAAAATATAAATAATTATTATAAAACCCGATTTTATTAAACCTTGACACATTTATTATTATTAATTAACGATCGACGCATTATAAATTAATTACGTTATATATTAAACGTAATTTATCATCGACTAGCTTTTGAAGCAACTCAAAATATTATCGTATCACGTTCTGATTAAAATTCATTGAGGGGTTCCGTTAGTGTATTCCGTTTTGACGAGTTGTTGGTTTACGATTTAAAGTGCCCTGGCTCCTCAAACGATACTACATGGCCTCTGGATTATGATTGCCCGAATAGTGATGCAATATTTCCATAACTATTCAGTCAAAGAGATATTCATTAAAACTTTACCATCAAACTAAGACTTAACATATTACTTCAGGTTGCTTGTTGAAGCCGTTTTACTTCCAATTACACCGAATTTCCACGTTCGGGTAGATAACATCGTACTACCATACGGACACTTTCCTCTTGATATACTTTTGCCATCAATCAAATTTCCCTGTACTGTTAAGGTGAGTTCATAGCCTCACTTTTAAATCTCTTTAATATTTCATAAACCCATGAGGAGGATACATGCTTAAACCATAAAATCTTTTTCTAACTGTATGCTATCCAGATATATTATTGCCTAAGTACCTTCCAGTGCCACTATTTCCATATCATGAACCATTAATTACTTACGAGTAAACGCAAATATTGTGAATATATCAATTAGGAGTGACGAATCCCGTTAGTATACCTATGCTTGTGGTAGCCAAATGCACTATATTTGACTTAATGGGTAACCTTGGCAAGTTACCTTTCCACGGGGACATCTGTTCCCCAACTAATGTCACTACGGTGATGTCCATGTTAACGTATTGGTGTCATGAGCTTAGATGCAATAATAATTTTTTTTCCATGATAATTGTCCCTACAATGCAAATATTTCCATTATGATAACTTGTATTCAACTATTATATTTCAAACCTATGAAATTCACTCAACCATTATCCCAGGTAATTGAGCAACTTATGGCATGGAGTGGCACGGACTTGAGGACGTCCAACTGTTATCATTCAAACTTTATGTTTCTAGATTTTGGGACCTGCCTTTGTAAAACTTTAATTATATTAAATGATAACTAAATTTTCCAAAACATTTCTTTATGAGTCGTTTTCTATGATTATGTCTGTTGATCCATGAAGTAATACCCCAGATTAGCTTCCGTTGCTATATTTGTCAAAATAAGGGTGTTGCACCAGGGGAGTACTAGTTTCTTTTCCTTGTTTTCTTATCCCTTTATTTGTTTTTACGGGTACTTCTATAGAACATTGGGGACAATGTTCAACTTAAGTGTAAGGTAGAAATAAGCCTTAGAATCAATTCATTCATTTGCCATTTGCTTATCCTTAAAAATTGTAAAATATTGAAACAAGCATAAAAAGTGTTACATTTTGACCCAAATTTAAAAATTTCTATGACACTACCGACGAAAACTAATTACTAAAAGCGTCTCATGGATAGGAATGTGGATGACTAGCACAAAAACCCTTAAAATTCCACCCCAAAAATGTGAGGTTCGCCTTTAGATCTTTAGGAATTCGGGTACCCATTATTGATACCCAAGATAATTTGTACCTTTAGCTTTCTTGAGTTAAGGTTCGAATGCAGCCATATGTGTCTATTCCGTCGTTACGGATGTGTACGTATGTTCTTTATTGCATTTTCTGGAGCATTGGTATCGGTATTAAATTATATGAGTGTACTGGTAGTATATTAAATTCTAGAGCTTGTTTTTGTGATGCATCCTGAGACCGCATAGTAAGTATTAGGATTTGCTAAATAAGAGGCACTAGGATTAACCCATATTTTAAACCTGTAATTGTTATTACGGTCACATCAACTATATAACTATCCCACACCCTTGCCATGCACTCATTTTTAGTGCAGGATACCCCTAGTACAACCCTCCGAGCCTATCCTTTTTCATGGTTCTCATAATTTTTTGGTTAAGCCGGACTATTAATGAAGAGCATTGTTAACCGTTAAACCAATCATTACACCCAAATCGCCTTAGCTTACCTTGTATTTACTCGCTTTTAGTACATTATTGTTTTAACCCAAGTTAATTATTTGAGTACACGGTTGCTAAGTCCTTATCCTTGTAAATACTATTTTGGGATGATTAAGATTCTTGGTAGTAATCATCTTATGAATAATTGAAGAATAATTAATTTATTACCCCTAATAGAGCTCAATAAGCTCCATGTTATTTTGATCCACCTCAAATCGAGTCATTAGTTAGATTGTAAATAACCGAGTATGTAAAAGTTCAAGTGTAGGGGTGTATCTATAAACCCCCAAGGATGTAAAATGTTTTAAGCAATGACAGGGCAAAAGTGTACGAAAAAAAATGTATATAAAAAAAGAGTGAAAAAAATGTACGGGCTTCCATTTACTTATGTTATGTTTATTATAGAGTCAAGAAAAGAAAAAGAAAGAGATTGGTGTAGAGTTTTATAGAGTTTGTATATTTTGTCTGAGTCTTTGGCTTAGCAACCAAACCACGTTGTATCTATAAATATTAGCTAACCCTTCCACTCCAAATTCACCCAAAAGTCACCACCCAAATGTATCCCATCCATTTCTGTTTCCATTAATGTTATCTTACACCTACACCTCACAACCCTTTAAAAGACCTCTTATATAGTAATGAATAATGCTTGTGCCCAGCGGTGGAGGTTTGATCTTTTACCAAGCCTATGGTAAATTTATATGTCTAAGGAACAGGTAATGATCGTTGATTTTCCGTTTCCCATAATGTTATAATTTATTATACACCCCGAAAGAAAAGAGATATCCCAAACACTTAGTGAGGTGCTATATAACTTTCTGTGCTTTTTAATTAGCGAGGTTCTAGAATAGTGTTGTAAAATACTTTTAAAGAGTAGGTTAAATGACCCTCATATTGCTATTTTTCCTAGGTGAAAGCTATTTGATTGAGGAACAAAAAATCCTTAGTGTAGGGCTATTTAATGAGTTGTCATTTTAAAAACTATTTTAGGTCATTTAAACCCCTTAAATCATGCAAATATGCCCAGATTACGTGCTTAATCGTTTATTTTTAGGTTTTTACAACTTGGATGGCTTTTGGAGGAAATACACATGAATTAGGCTCATTTGGAGAAGAAATGGACAAGATTACGAACCTACATCAAATCTCTTGAAGACTTTTACAAACAGTGGCTGGAGACGGCGTCGCAAGCATAAAGTGACGCCGTCGTGATCTATATAGTAACGGCATAAGGAATTTGGTGACGGTGTCAGGACGTGGCCGACTTAAAGAGGATCTAGAATCATCTACGTGGCGACGACGTCTGGATTACAAAGCGACGCCGTCGTGTCGAAATCTTTTTTAAAATATAAATATGTTATTATGGTTTTAGTTGTGTAAATTAGGGTTTATTTAAAAATAAAAATTATAATAATACTTTGTATAACACCCATGATACTAACCCAGTTTGTTTTTAGGAGGCTTTATAGGTCGTTTTTTTAGTGCCTCAAAACTAGTACACTATACCTTGAATCCTGTTTTTAATCAAGTAAGTTAAGATATCTTAATCATTTCGATATGTCTATGTGTTGTTTTTGATTGGATTTATCCTCTTAGCTTCTTGTATAACATGGCGGAGGCTAAAACCCTCCTTTGTATTTATCTATGATTGCATGAAACTTAGGTTGTAGATCCTTTTGATGTTGCTTCTTGTTGATGAATCTGTGTGTTAGGCTTTAGAAAACTAGCTTTTGTCTGTATCGCTATTGACATGTCTAGGGAAACACGAGTAGTGTAGAAATGATACCATCGGTAATAGTCTTCATACTACCTTAGCTACTATATGTATAATCCTTATAAGTTTATTTTCCACATTCATTTATATACTCTTAGCGGCCTTGTAATAGTCTTCATACTACATTACTTGTACGTTGCCTTAACGGAATATTAAATAGAGGATAAGTTCGTGTAAATCGTTCATGACCTAGGAAATACTTACACAGATCATCACAAGTGTGACAAAGCAACGGATCTAGGAGAAGCAATCTGAGGAGTAGTGCATGATTAGGTAAATACACTTGCGTAACATAAAGTTATCACCAGTAGATTAGATATTAATTAGTTTAGTAATTAGTTAAACAAACCAACCATTCAAACCATATATTTACCTGCTTTCATGAAATATAAAAACAAAAAAATAATCTTCTCTCAACCTCTAGAATTCTGTTTGACCGTGATAAAGCCTTCCCATCCTATTCCCCTGGAGAACGATAACAACCCCTGAGTCTTGCCTATACTACACTGCAATGATTAGGTACACTGCTTAGGGGATTGTAAAACTTCCTATGAAGTTCTTATGACTCCCACATCATAACAGGATAGTCTTCTTTGCAATCTCATTGACTCGACTATCAACATTAAAGGAAGAACTTCTTTTAATGTTGATTGTAGTGCTGCAGCAAGCTCGTGAAAATTTTTCCTTGGCATGAAAGTTTTCTTCAAATGTCCAAACAAGTGGCCATATCGTCCGCCCATCTACTTAATAAAACTCTTGTATCGCCTGAATCTACCAATTTTGGGTTTTTGTAAAGATGGTGAAGGTGTAGATGATGAAGGTTTAGGATTAGTAACCATCAATTCCTTGAGTTTCTCCTTATCCGTAGATAAAGGAGCATCTTGAGCAGTTACTGTAAATTCTTAGAGTGTCTCCTTATCCATAGATAAAGGAGAAATGTAAGTCCTAGGGGATCTAATGGGTGTAGGTAGGGTTGTATCCTTAGATTCCTCTATTCCATTCCCTTTTCTCTCCTTTTTAGCTCAAACTCATCTCAAGCTAACTCTTCATCCTCTTCATCATCATGAATAATCAACGTGTTATCACTTTTCTTCACCTACAGACTTTCCTTATCACTCATGGGCTCTATTCTAGTGTCGGGATCTTCTTGACTATTAAAGATATCTTCCATGAACTTATCTACATTCTCATTCTTAATCCCTTCCACAAGTTGCTCAATCTCTTCCTCTACCATGTGCTCTTTGATGTGATGTCGTGTAGGGTCAATTATTTGATTATCAAGTTTTACATTTATATTTAGCCGACAAACCTAAAACAACACTTTAACGAGCAGTGTACCCGGTCAAGATGGAGTTTCGCGGTAAGTAGGGTGTCAAACACTAAGAGTAAAACATTAATCCTATATTTTATCACTATTTTAATTAGTTCTAATTAGTCTATTTACCGGTTAAACCTATGCTATATACGTTGTCTAATGATATGGGGGTTTTCAGCCTGAGAGACTGGCACAAGTTTGGTGGAGACAAATATCAATTCAATAGAAAATAAACACAAAAGAAGAAAATTAGAAGATAGAAAAGCGGTACAAGCCAAATGATAGAAAACTGTATTAGCCATATTAAATCCAGTTCAATGTTGGTTTGTTTGCTTTAGTGCAATGATTTACTTATCTCGAAGTGGGATATCATTCATAACACTTAGGCGAGACATCATCCTAAGACCTAGACATGATTAATCCTGTCATAATTAATGCATCCGCATAAAGCATTCTTTAGTTTAATTATAATCTATCTTAGAGGAATTCAAAGGCAGTGGTGATCCAGTAAAACCTAGGCCCAATAGCTTTACCCCACTATGGTTTGAATCGGTGTTTTATATACTGGTAGTCCACTATTCAAATCTTTATCAGTTAATTAAGAGCATGATTGCTGAAACATAAATGAGTCACCTACTGGTCCAACTAAGATCATAATTCAAAGACAAAGACAGAACGTTATTTGTGATCCTATTGGTCCAGTAATATGAAACACGATATGGAGAGCTATCCCGGTATCTAGATTACTTGGTCCATATCACTAGATCTAATTGAATGGTAGGTCGCATATTTAAACACATAAAGAAGTATGAGGTGATAAACATAATTAAACAATCAACGATAAATTAAGAAATCGATTTTAAAACAAAACAAACATTGAACTTTCATTAAGATGGCTAATACCCGAGGGTATTAGCCCACAACCATTGTAATTATACAAGCATAATCAAACAATGAAAATCGAACGATTAAGAGAGTAAAAATTACATGATGTCTTCTATGGATTCGTGATCAATGCTTGACCTTGGTGGCTGATCTTCTCTTCTGAAATTCATCTTTAATGAGTATGGCATAAAGAATATAATATTGCACACTGAAAACTCGTTTTTGAGTCTTCTATTTATAGTGTTTGAAAAAGACTCGATACGCCGTATCTGGCTACGTCGATACGGCGTATTGGGCTGGATTCCTTGGAGTTTGCGCTACGTTCTCAATCAATCAGTGATATCTTTCCCAATTTACTTGATTTACTGTATCTTTGAATAGTTATCTTTATAGATACGACATATGGAAACATAGAGTATACGCCGTATTGGGAATTGGTCAAACGCGTTTTCTTGTGAAGTTTTGGCGCTGATACACCATATCTCTTTTGTTGAATACGGCGTATTGGTCAGAAATCAGTAATCTTCAAATATCTTCATTTTAGCTCCAAATTATGCTCCTTTTAGCTTGTCTTCACAAAACACTTCTTGAATTACTGCATTTATCAACTTTAAAGCAATTAAGCACCAAATAATGCAATAATTATATAAAAGTGGGGCAAAACAGATGGAAAAATGATATAATAAAGGTGTAGTAAATTGTTGACAATCAAATTTCCCCTACATTGAAATCCTACTTGTTTCTCGAAGATAACTTTAGAAAAAGTCTACAGTTTTATAAAAATGAGTCCAACCGAAGTTGAAAATTTTCCTTAACGAATTGTTTTATCTAATCACCTTACATAACCAAGCTCCTTAAGCACCTTACGAAATAAGGAAATGAAAAACACTCAGATCACTACGACTAATCTAGGGTGCACAATTACAATGGTACGCTAATTGCTCAGTCGTGATTAGTTTTCTATTATAGGCTTGGCAAGGATACACATCTTCACCGCTAAAGCTAAGGAGAAACAAGTCAAAAAGATAAAATAGGGTTATGAAGCTTGAGAGATAGATCATATCAACATCTTTCACCATAAGTCCCAACACTAACAAGGCCGCTGGTATCGTACATACATGGTCGCAAAACGACAGAAAACAATATACAAACCGATCACATCCCAAATCGTGTTAACCCAGCGGTTATGAGAAGAACGATATAGGGTAGAAGCTTATAAATTTCACCAAAAGTCGTCAACCAAACAAGGCCAGCTAAGACACTGCATCTATGGCCTAAAAGACGGAATAAACCATGCATGCTCGAGACAATTCTTCGTTCGAGTAGATAAACATTAATGTTATTTGCTAAGAAAGGTAAGTAAAAATGGGTGGTTAAACAAAATAAACTAAACAAATAGATTAAGCCAACAAATAAGGTACGGTTGCTAGTAACCTTCCCCCGACCGTTCCATGATAAAGACTCGAACATATAGAAAAACCCCTTGATCATAGAAATAACAAAGACAACCTAAGTTGGCGTTCCCATAACGGTCAACTTCCCTTACATCCCACTCTTTAACATACTTTTTTTTTAAAACAATAAATAAAAAAGTGGTTATAACGACCACTTTTTAACACAGACTTTAACATTGTTGATTTTTGTTTTGTAACGTATCAACGAATAATCGATCATTCCAAGTGATTCCTTTGGTATAAACTTCTTTTGAACCGACTATTTTTCTTCCTTCTTCTTTTTTTACAATACATCATAAATCTCGATTTTATTCCACCGTCTTCACTATCATAATTTGTCCGGATAATTTTTTCCTTGTAACACTTCTTCTTCGGACATGATTCATAATCGCGAAAGTAGCGAAACTTACAAGCTACATATTTTTCCCATTGCATTGTGCAATTTCCCGACCATTACAGAGATAGAAAAATTTCACTTTGACACGGGAAATACAAAACTTTACACGAAAGCAACTAGCAACATTGATCAAAATAAGCTTAATCTACACGGTAGGCTAAGGTGCAAAGGTGTAACGAAATATATAATATGGTGTAGAAAAAGAAAGGAATGGCTCAACAGGTTGTTCTAGGGGATTTTACTCTAAAAATGAGAGTTATCAAAGGGTTACACGGGAGTTAACTAACCAGGGTAGTTAGTTAATTTTACAACATGTAGGCTATTTGGTTTAATTCTAGAAATTTATCAGTTGAACATGTTCCTCCATCTAAATCCATATTACTAATCATTGCTGTTTTGAGTGATATACCAGGCCAAGTTGTAAAGTCCACTACATCACCGGCACACTCATAATTTTGTAGAATTTTTAGGTAAACAATTAGAAATGGAATAGGCTTAATTCTCACAATATGTATCAAGGGTTATAGTGTGCTAGGTAATTTAACTAGTGATTTTTACAAAAGTCATGCTAAATTTTTTAAAATTTGGCCTATTTTTAAGCACTTTTAAGCTTGTAGCATGTTATTTTGTAAAAAAGAAGACAAGTATGTTCTAATTCTCCACCCCCTACTTAAATTATACAACGCCCTCGTTGTATAGATAAAACAATTAAATAATAAGGGAAAACAGAATTAGAACGGAAAACTCCCTGATGTTTCGCTCGTGATAATTCTACAAGATGAGTTCTTAAGCAAAAAGTATATTGACTAGGGCTTCAACATGCCCTGATAAGTTTAACACGTGTCCTTTTTAGAATATACCATATCATAGTTTTAGCAAGGTCCTACATAAAAGATTAGAAGACAAGTTCCATTTCTATCTCACTACAATGGTACAAGAAAACAATTAAACACACAACTGTACAGGGATCAATACACCGTATCCCAAACCCTAGGATATGCCGTATTGTTCCTGTAAAAACAATTAAATACTGGAAATTAAATATTTAGTTATTAAAACTGATAACGTCCAGACACGTCTATACGCCGTATCCAGAAGGGTTCAATACGCCGTATAGAGTGTCTGGGAAGACAAACTCGTGCAACAAACAATTAAAATGCGACAAACAATTAAAATGACCGGGTTATCTCTCGGGAAGCACTTTTGTTTTAGCCGGTCTTTAAGTTCGACCTTTTTCCTCCTTCTCTTTATTCATCTTCAATTCACTCACACCCATCCCCGTGTGCGAACTTCCTCACAATCATTTGGCATGATGCGTACTTCTTGCAAAATTTCATGTCGAGCACAACATCTTTTGTTATATCATCATCGTCAATGATGGTAAAACCTATAATAATAGAAAAACTTCTAACGAAAATAGGTATATCGATCAAAGTTCTGGCATGACTCTTCCTTTCATCCTTATCCTTAATTATGGAATAATAAATTCTTTTAGACATTAAGTTAATGGGCAAGGAAGGGAGGAGGTCAGCGTTAACATACTTATACCCGATTACACAAGAAAATTTCATTTTATAAGAGTCGGTTTTAACAAAAGTTGGCTCAAAATCAACATCTCGATTCGTTTTAGGTTCTAGAGGTGTGTCCAAATCATTTAATTCTATGTAATTACCATAAGTTGGGTCGAATGGTTCATCACCCTCTCCTATAAGCTCTGTTTTTGAATCAAGACTTTTTATCACAAAGACCCTTTTGATTATGCTAGTGGCGGGCTTAATACTTTTAAAAACAAGTTTTTCTTCCCCGACCCTTAAAGTAATCTTCCTTTTGAAGACATCAATCTTGGAATGGGCAGTTGACAAGAATGGTCGTCCGAGGATTAAAGGGACATCGTCATCCTCGGGTATGTCCAAGATGATAAAGTCTATAGGGAAAATAAATTTGCCTATCCTTACTAGCACATTTTCGGCAATACCCCTTGGTTGTTTTATGGTTCGGTCAGCTAGTTCGATGGTCAACCTAGTGTGAGATAAAATTCCTAGACCAAGGTTGGTGTAGGTAGAGAATGGCATAACGCTCACACTTGCTCCTAGGTCAACAAGAGCTTTATCAAAACAGATATTATGAATAAAACAAGGTAAAGTAAAGCTCCCTGGGTCTTTTTCTTTCTGAGGCAAGGTGTGATCATAAGCATCCAGAATCTTCACATCTTGTGCCTCTCTCCAATCATCACAGCCAAAGTTTTGCAGTCGTCTTGGAAAAGGGACTATTTCAGACAATATACTCCTGTGTTGTGTCCCCGATACGGCGTATGTACCACATCTGATATGGCGTATCTCAGAAAAATTAGCTTTAGCAGTTGAGATCGATTTAACTTGGTCTTGAGGGTTTGTCTCTGTAGAGCTGGGTAGGCTTCCAAACCCTCTTTCTTGCAAGACCTTGCTCATCTGTCCGATTTGTATTTCCAAAGTCTTAATTGAAGCTCCTTAATTTCTTATCGCTGCATCGGTAGAAGCTCAGATCTCCTTGATTATGTTAGAGCTTTCTTCATGCCTTTTAGCTGATTCTGCCATAAATTTGGTCAGTGATTCATCTAGGCTCGGTCTCCGATCAGGATAAGAAGAGTTTCCATTGTTTTGTTTGTAGAATCCTGGCCCCGCTGCTCTATATTGTCCTCCAGGCTGATAGGGTGCACCGAACTGTGTATAGTAAGTTTCTTCTAAAGTTTTTCCTTTTTCCTTTTGTGTACAATCCTTTGTATAGTGTGGTCCCTTGCATAGTTCGCATCCGACCTGAGCAGCGTACACTTTCTCATTTACTTTCTTTATTTCTCGTTTGAGATTGTTGAGTTGGGCTTGGATAGCAGCAAGCCCGTCAGAAGTTTTAGTACTTCTGGTTCTTGAAGATGTTCCATTGTGCCATTTCTGAGAGTATTCAGCCATTATTGATGGCATTTTAGCCTTCAGCTGGCTTAGGTTTTGGAAGGTATGGCACATTTGATGAGTCCAGGAATTTGTCGAGTTGAACTCGAGCCCAGTATAAAATGATGACTTCCTACATGTCGGTTAAGTAATGTTGAGGGCACTTCATCAGCAATCCTTTAAATCTTCCCATGCACGGAAAAGGCTTTCATCGGGTTCTTGCTGGAAGTTGTTGATTTCCTCCATTTTCTTTGCGGTATGGGCAGGTGGACAGTATTTTTTTAAGAAATTTAGTTTTAAGAACTTCCAGTTGGTAAATGAGACCTGATGGCTGGTTCCTAAAGCCATATGCTCTGCGGGCTTCAGTAAGGGATACATGGAAGGCTCAAAGCATGATTTGATCTTGAGTTATTTTTAGGATATGAAACAAGTCAACAATCTATAAAACCTTCTTGATGTGCTCGTTTGCATCTTCATGTTCTGAGCCACTGAATGTATTGTCACGAAGTTCCTTGAGAAATTGCCCCTTTAATTCAATGTGGGTGTCTTGGTTGATCCGAGGCCTAGTTTTTTTTTAACCGCTCGACCGTATCTCCGTGGTCTTCTCATATACTGCTCCATTGTTTCCGTCATTGTTTCTCTTACTTCTTCCTTTGATTTTTCCTTGATGTCATAATTGTGATCAAACTCCGATGAATTCGATTCTACGAGACTTGGTGTATCGAAAAGCCTCCTTCTTGAGCGAAATTTTTGTTCTGGGTTTTCAAAAGGTGAGAGTAGTTCCTTTGTAGAACAAATGACAATAAATCAGTAGGATATGTCTTGATGAGAGAAATCAAATATAGAGTCGAAACAAATGGATTTTTGGTCTGCTACTATACCAGTTGACAGATACGCCATATTCAATTAATTGGAATACACCGTATAGGTCTGTGAATCTTACTATTTACGCGTATTGATTCAATGGAATACGCCTATTGTTTGGAGAACAGATACGTTGTGTAGACTGTTAAAACTCATTACGTTGTTCGGGTAGATTTAGAAGGTTGATAAATCGTATCACAACTGTGGATACGGCGTATCAAGTGTGATCGTCTGAGTCAGAATACTATTTAAAAACAATTAAATGCGGGAAAGAAAAATTTTAAAACAAACAATTTTAAAAACACATGCGAATAAATACAAACAAAAATTTTAAAATAATTGGGTTACACTAAAACTAAAACTAATAAATGGTTAGAAATATTAAAAAGAATAAGGTTTAATTAATTCACTCCCCGGCAACGGCGCCAAAAACCTGATGTGTAGTCGTGTACGGTCAATTATTTGATTATCAAGTTTTACATTTAAATTTAGCCGACAAACCTAAAACAATACTTTAACGAGCAGTGTAAGTAGGGTGTCGAACATTAAGAGTGAAACATTAATCATATATTCTACCAGTATTTTAATTAGTTCTAATTAGTCTATTTACGGTTAATAAAAAACTATGCTATATACGTTGTTATTGATATGGGGGTTTTAGCCTGAGAGATGGCACAGGTTTGATGGAGACAAATAGTAATTCAATAGACAATGAAAACAAGAAGAAAATTAGAAGATAAAAATTAGTACAAGCATATGATTAGAAAAACTGTATATAGCCATATTAAATCAAGTTAAATGTTGGATTGTTCATCTTAAGGCTTAGGCGGAGACACATCCCTATGACCTAGACCGATTTAATCCTTGTCACAATTAAAAAAAAAAAACGCATCCGCTTTAAAGAATCCGTTTCAGTTTAATTTAATCTTCTGGAGATTTCAAAGTATTGGTGATCCTGTTAAAACCCTAGCCCAAGGGGACTTTACCCACTTATTGTTTGATGGTGTTTTATACACTGGTAGTCCACTATTTAAATATTTATCAGTTAATTAAGAGCATGATTGCTGAAACATAAATGGGTCACCTACCGGTCCAACTAAGCTCATAATTGAAAGACAAAGCAGAACGTTATTTGTGATCCTATTGGTCCAGTAATTTAAAACACTATATGGAGAGCTATCCCGGTATCTAGATTACTTGGTTCATATCACTAGATCTAGTTGAATGATAGGTCGCATATTCAAACACATAAACAAGTATGAGGTGATAAACATAATTAAACAATCAACGATAAATTAAGAAATCGATTTTAAAACAAACCTAACATTGAACTTTCATTAAGATGGCTAATACCCGAGGGTATTAGCCCACAACCATTGTAATTATACAAGCGTAATCAAACAATGAAAATTGATCAATTAAGAGAGTAAAAATTACATGATGTCTTCTATGGATTCGTGATTAATGCTTGACCTTGGTGGCTGATCTTCTCTTCTAAAATTCATCTTTAATGAGTATGGTATAAAGAATATGATATTGCACACTGAAAACTCATTTTTGAGTCTTCTATTTATAGTGTCTGAAAAAGACTCGATACGCCGTATCTGGCTAGGTCGATACGGCGTATTGGGCTGGATTCCTTGGAGTGCGCGCTACGTTCTCAATCAATCAGTGATATCTTTCCTAATTTACTTGATTTACTGTATCTTCGAATAGTTATCTTCATGGATACGGCGTATGGAAACATAGAGGATACGCCGTATTGGGAATTGGTCAAACGCGTTTTCTTGTGAAGTTTTGGCGCTGATACGCCGTATCTCTTTTGTTGGATACGGCGTATTGGTCAGAAATCAGTAATCTTCAAATATCTTCGTTTTAGCTCCAAATTATGCGCCTTTTAGCTTGTCTTCACAAAACACTCCTGAATTACTGCATTTATCAACTTTAAAGCAATTAAGCACCAAATAATGCAATAATTATATAAAAGTGGGCAAAACAGATGGGATAAATGATATAATAAAGTGACGTTATTTGATGTCATCAAATATCCCCCCACTTGAATCCTACTTGTCCTCAAGTAGACTTTAGAAAAAAAATTAGTTTATGAAAATGTGTCCCAACCGAAGTTGAGGTTTTTCCGTTTAAGCATCGTTTTGTCCTAATCACCTGTACATAACCAAGCTCCTCACGAAATATGGAAATGAAAACACTCAGATCACTCAACTAATCTAGGGTGCAACATTTAAGTAGTACGCTCAATTGCTCGGTCGTGATTAGCTTCGTATCATAGGCTTGGCAAGGATACACATCTCCACCGCTAAAGCTAAGGAGAAACAAGTCAAAAGATAAATTGGGTTAAGAAGGCTTAGGGTTGATCATTCAACAGTCTTTCACCATAAGTACCACACCAACAAGGCAGTTGTATCATACATACACGGCCGTAACGACGGAATAGACATATACAATCCGAACACATCCCCGTTCGTGTTTAACCAGCGGTTAGGATGAAGAACGATATAGGGTAGGGAGCTTCTAACTTTCACCGAAAGTCGTCATCCAACAAGGCAGCTGAGACATGCATACATGGCCGTAACGACAGAATAGACATGCATGCTCGAACAAGTCCTCGTTCGAGTAGACACTAAGGTTAGTTGCTAGGAAAGGGAAGTAAAATGGGTGTTAAGTAAAATTCACAAAACAAATAGATTAAGCCAACAAATAAGGTACGGTTGCTAGTAACTTTCCCCGACCGTTCCATGACAAAGACTCAAACATATAGACAGACGCCTCGATCACAGAAATGACAAAGACAACCTAAGTTGGCGTTCCCATAACGGTCAACTTCCCTTACATCTCGCTCTTTACATACTTTTACATAAGTGGTGATATCAGCCACTTTTTACAAGACTTTACATCGTTGATTTTTGTAACGTATCAACGAATAATCGATCCTTCCAAGTGATTCCTTCGGTATAAACTTCTTTTGAACCGACTATTTTTCTTTCATCTCATTTTTTTTCAACAATACATCATAAATCTCGGTTTAATTCCACCGTCTTCACTATCATAATTCATCCGGATAATCTTTTCCTTGTAACACTTCTTCTTCGGACATGATTCATAATCGCGAAAGTAGCAAAACTTACGAGCTACATATTTTTCCCATTGCATTGTGCAATTTCCCGACCATTACAGAGATAGAAAAATTTCACTTTGACACAGGAAATACAAAACTTTACACGAAAGCAACTAGCAACATTGTGAAAATAGGCTTAATCTACACGGTAGGCTAAGGTGCAAAGGTGTAACGAAACATTTAATATGGTGTAGAAAAAGAAAGGAATGGCTCAGCAGGTTGTTCTAGGGGATTTTACTCTAAAAATGAGAGTAATCAAGGGTTACACGGGAGTTAACTAACCAGTGTGGTTAGTTATTTTTACGACATGTAGGCTATTTGGTTTAATCCTAGAAATTTATCAGTTGAACTTGTTCCTCCATCTAAATCCATAGTACTAATCATGGCGGTCTCGAGTGATATACCAGGCCAAGTTCTAAAGTCCACTACATCACCGGCACACTCATAATTTTGTGGAATTTTTAAGTAAACAATTGGAAACGGAATAGGCTAAATTCTCACAATATGTATCAAGGGTTATAGTGCGCTAGGTAATGTAACTAGTGAATTTTACAAAAAGTCATGCTAAATTATTTTTAAAATTTTGGCCGTTTTTAAGCTCGTAGCATGTTATTTTGTAAAAAAGAAGACAAGTACGTTCTAATTCTCCATCTCCCTACTTAAATTATACAACGTCCTCGTTGTATAGATAAAACAATTAAATTATAAGGGAAAATAGAATTAGAACAGAAAACTCCCTGGTGTTTTGCTCGTGATAATTCTCCAAGATGCGTCCTTGAGCAAAAAGTGTGTTGACTAGGGCTTCAGAGTGCCCGGATAAGTTCAACACATGTCTTTTTCAGCATATACCATATCATAGTTTCAGCAAGGTCCTGTATAAAAGATTGGAAGACAAGTGCGAATTCTATCTCACTACAATGGTATGAGAAAATAATTAAGCACACAACTGTACATGGATTAATACGTCGTATCCCAAACCCTGGGATACGCCGTATTGTTCCTGTAAAAACAATTAAATACTGGAAATTAAATATTTAGTTTTTTTAAACTGATAACGTCCAGACAACTCTATATGCCGTATCTAGAGGGGTTCGATACGCCGTATAGAGTGTGTGGGAAGACAGACTCGTGCAACAAACAATTAAAATGATCGGGTTGTCTCTCGGGGAGCACTTTTGTTTCAGCTGGTCTTTAAGTTCGACATTTTTCCTCCTTCTCTTTATTCATCTTCTATAATTTGCTCGCACTTATCCCCGAGAACGAGCTTCTTCATAATCATTTGGCATTAAAGATGTCATGGTAAATACTTGATACTCCGTTAACAGTTCGTTCCCAAGAGTCACATTCGCGTGTGCATATGGCTAAGAATTCTTCATTATCTCCAATCGTGTATTTGATCACTTCGAATTTGTCCACTCTGCATAGTCCTTCGTTGGGCTGTGCATTATTTATATTCTCAGATTGAGGGTCGCGCACTTAATCCATGACCACACGATTGCAAGGTGTTCCTGTTATTTTCATTATGGTTGTTTTTATCCATTTCAAAACAGGGTTTGGGGAATGAGTCTTTAGGAGGGTTCCCGTATTCTTGCTCCTCCCATTCTTCATTGCTTGAAACTTCATCATTCAATAGTCCTTCCTCTTTTCCAATTTCTATTCATGTTAAACACATAGTGCGCGTTAGTCGTCCTCGACACTTTTTTATGGTCTCTTAAACTTCGAGTTCTCCAAGGTAATGAAATTAGTGGCGTCACGACCTTCATCATCTCGTCGCACACCTATCGTAATTGCTAGCACATGATATGGATAAAATTATTGAAAAATATTCTTCAATAACTCTTCCCCAGGTGGAAAATATATTCATTCGCCCTATTTCATCCACCAGTCCGTTGCGCCCTTTTGAAAGTGAGAGAGGGAAAGCTTTCAGCCGAGTTTGAAAAGGGTCCACACCGGCTAATTTGACTAAAATCTAGTATTTGAGAATTTACGAGAAGTTCGATCACATCTTCCTCACTTCTTCCACTGAAAGTATTATTTTGTAGTTCAGTTAATAATTCCTTACTGAATTCGATTTTCACGTTGTTTTCGTCCCTTGGTTCACCAGGATTTTGTTCTTGAGCATTTCATCGGTGAGTTAGTATGCTCTCCATCCTAATTCTTTGTGTCATCGAAGCCTGCCATTGTCCAGAGTCGTAACCGGCAATCACCACTTTCTCAAAAATGGAGGAAAATGTTGGTAGGATAATGAAGTTTAAATGCGATGTTTTTCAAATTATTGTTGTATCAGTTGACAGATACACCGTATTCTATTAGTCTGAATACGCCGTATAGGTCTGTTAAATGTCAGTACGCCGTATTGAATTAACAGAATATGCCGTATGTTTGGAAAAACAGATACGTTGTTCTAGGTAGAAGGTTTGATACGTTGTATCCAACTGGTGGATACGGCGTATCAGGTGATCAATCTGAACCGAATACTATTTAAAAACAATTAAATGCGAGAATTTAAACAAACAATTTAAACACACAATGCGAATAAATACAAATAGAATTAAATAATTAGATTACACTAAACTAAACTAATTAATGGTTAGAAATACTAATAAGAATAAGGTTTAATTAATTCACTCTCCGGCAACGGCGCCAAAAACCTGATGTGCTGTCGTGTAGTGTCAATTATTTGATTATCAAGTTTTACATTTATATTTAGCCGACAAACCTAAAACAACACTTTAACGAGTAGTGTACCCGGTCAAGATGGAGTTTCACAGTAAGTAGGGTGTCGAACACTAAGAGTGAAACATTAATCCTAAATTCTATCAGAATTTTAGTTAGTTCTAATTAGTCTATTTATTGGTTAAACCTATGCTATATATGTTGTCTAATGATATGGGGGTTTTCAGCCTGAGAGACTGGCACAAGTTTGGTGGAGACAAATATCAATTCAATAGATAATAAACACAAATGAAAAAGATTAGAAGATAGAAAAGCGGTACAATCCAAATGATAGAAAACTGTATTATCCATATTAAATCTAGTTCAACGTTGGTTTGTTTGTTTTTGTGCAATGATTTACTTATCTCTAAGCGGCATATCATTCTTAAGACTTAGGCGGGACATCATCCTAAGACCTAGACACGATTAATCCTGTCACAATTAACGTATCCGCGTAAAGCATCCTTTAGTTTAATTATTATCTATCTTAGGGAATCAAAGCAGTGGTGATCCTGTTAAAACCCTAGCCCAACAGGACTTTACCCACTTATTGTTTGATGGTGTTTTATATACTGGTAGTCCACTATTCAAATCTTTATTAGTTAATTAAGAGCATGATTGTTGAAACATAAACAGGTCACCTACCGGTCCAACTAAACTCATAATTCAAAGACAAAGACAGAATGTTATTTGTGATCCTATTAGTCCAGTAATATAAAGCATGATATGGAGAGTTATCCCAGTATCTAGATTACTTGGTTCGTATCACTAGATCCAGTTGAATGATAGGTCGCACATTCAAACATAAACAAGTATGAGGCGATAAACGTAATTAAATAATCAACGATAAATTAAGAAATCAATTTTAAAAACAAACCAAACATTGAACTTTCATTAAGATGGCTAATACCCAAGGGTATTGGTCCACAACCATTGTAACTATACAAGCGTAATTAAACAATGAAAATCAAACGATTAAGAGAGAAAAAATTACACGATGTCTTCTATGGATTCATGATCAATGCTTGACCTTGGTGGCTGATCTTCTCTTCTAAAATTCGTCTTCAATGAGTATGGTATAAAGAATATGATATTGCACACTAAAAACTCGTTTTTGAGTCTTCTATTTATAATGTCTGAAAAAGACTTGATACGCCGTATTTGGTAAGGTCGATACGACGTATTGGGCGGATTCCTTGGTGTGTACGCTACGTTCTCAATCAATCAGTGATATCTTTCCCAATTTACTTTATCTACTGTATCTTCGAATAGTTACCTTCGTGGATACGGCGTATGGAAACATAAGGGATACGCCGTATTGGGAATTGGTCAAACGTGTTTTCTTGTGAAGTCTTGGCGCGAATACGCCATATCTCTTTCGTTAGATACGGCGTATGTAGTCAAAAATCGACTTTCTTCAAATATCTTCGTTTTAGCTCCAAATTATGCACCCTTTTGCTTGTCTTTACAAAACACTCCTGGATTACTGCATTTATCAACTTTAAAGCAATTAAGATTGCATGGGATACGCCGTATTGGGAATAGGCTATCGCGTTGTCTTGTGAGTGGCGGGGCGCAGATTCGGACGTATCTCTTGTAGTTGGAGTCGTCGGTAGTTGGTGTATGGCGCTAAATCTGCAATTGTATTCGGGGTTGCTCCTCAATTTATGCGCCTTTAAGCATTATCTTACAATACATCCGGAATGTTCTGCATTTTTCACACGGGTATTAGCGATTTAGTACCAAATATGATTTTTGTGTTTATAGTGAGGCATTTTGAGATGGGGGGATTATAGGTTAGTAGAAAGTGGATCATAAGTGGTGGGGATGGACAATCTGGGCCCCTATGGGGGGGTGAGGTCAAATACTCGTGTGTGTGGTAGTGAGAGAGTGGGCTAGCTGGTTGTGTTGGTTGGTTGTATTGACGAGTTGGATCTTCACAGTTGGGATGTGCTTTGGGGTGACCGGAGACAGATGGGGGTGGGAGAGTGGTGGGGGTGTTTGCTGGGGGAGGCGGGGGGGTCGTATGATAATTATAATCGGCTGTTGATTTGTTGGTGCGCGTGAAGTGTTGTGGGTATCCGCTTGTGCGGTTGTTTTTTAGTTATACGGCTGATGTGGTGAGGAGTATTGGGCGTGGGATGCGGGCTGGGGCGGGTTGTCGGGGGGGAGGTGGTGAGCGGGGTGCCAGTTTAATCGGCTTTAGGTGCGGGGGGGGTTGGGGGTGAGTGGGTGTTCGATTGCGGGGGTTTAATATTGTGTGGGGGTGTTATGGGGGAGTTTTGTTTATGTTTTTGTCACTTGGGAGATACTCTTAAGGGTTTCCTTATCAACAAGCGGGGAGGGGTTGTGGAGAGTGCTTTTCCAAATTCCAATACTCTCAACTAATTTATTAAAAGTTGGGTAGGAGGTTAAGTGGTGTTCCATATATTTTTTAGGCTGTGAATTGTTTCTAAAGCGTATTTTATTTAAATGTTCACTATTCACAGATCATTAAAATTTAACCCATAGCTGTCTTCCTCGCCTACAATTCAAGGCGCTGCTCTTTAGTCTTGGGGGTGGCTACATCTGTGTGCATGTGAGTTAGGCAACGTGGCAATTGTGGGTGTGATAAGTGAACAGATGAGTGGATCCATTGTGGCTTGGCAGCCAAGGGATGGTTATTTATTAGTTGGTTAAGGGTGGGGGTCTGATGGTTTGGGGGGGCGGGGGCTTTGGTCTGGGTGGGTGGGGGGGGGGGGTTGATTGGGGTGTTATTGTGGGGTGTTGGGGATGTTGAGTGGAGGGTGGGAGGGGGGGGGGGGGCCTGGGGCCGATATAGATGCATTATACGTTATGGGGGGGGGGGGGCGGGGGATCGCTGGGCTAGTGAGTTGAGGGGTTGGGGGCGGCGGAGGGTGGGGGGAGGGCGCTGCTGGGTGGGGGGCAGGCGGGTGGGGTGGGTGGGGGGGTGAGGTTGGAGTGTTTGTGGGGGTGGGGGGGGTGAGGGGGTGGTGGGGGTGGTGGGTGGGGTGTGAGGAGACGCGGGGACGACAGCAGACGGGGTGGGGGGGGTGTGTAGTGAGGTGTTGGTGGTCTAGGCATGATGTTTACAGATGTTTCTGTGCCCTATATGATTATCGGGAGTGAATGCTTGTGTTGGCTACTAGCAGTTATCCAAGCATGACAAATCAAAAGAAGAGAATGGGTTAAGACATATATCATTGAAGAAAAATTTCTAGGATGTTGGTTAAGAACGAGTGATTCTAGCACATAACACAACATCGGGTGGGTGGGGGCTGGGTGGGGGGGTCTATGGCATCTACACTTTATTTTGATTGTTGTGTGGTGTTCCAGGGCGTTTGAGGGGGTGTATAGGAGGTTATCAATTCCGAACAGCATTTCTATTGCAAAGGCCCATGTTGGTCATGTATGAAACCCTAACTTTTATTCTTTGATTTATCATAGATATTGGATTGAATTGAATCTTGGAGACACCTTAGGTTAACTTGATAATCACTCTTGAATAGTTGAATTAGATCTAAGATCAAAGATGGTGAAACCCCCTTGATTTTGTGATGAGCCGTGTATGGGAGGAGAGGAAGAAAGAGATGGGGTTTTTTTGTCTGTGTTGTGTGTGTATTTTAATAAAAGAGCTTTATTATCTATATAAGATTTATTTAAGGTCCAAGATATTTAATTTACTTACCCATCTTTTAATAAATAAATTAGGGTATAACTCAGAAGTGTTTGGTGCCCCCCCCCGGTCCTATGGTTTTGATAGATCATATAAAAGAAAAAGGGGTGTTGGTTTACATTGTTGTGTTTTATAAATTGTATTTTTATTTTTATTTTTATAAAACATTTATACCACAATATTTGTTTTAAAACGCTTAGTTAAAATACTAAAAATTATAAAAACACTATTTTGACGTGGTTTCGGCCAAACGCGGATAAAAGTCAAAAAAGTATTTAAACATGAAAGAGAATAGCTTTTCGAAGTAAATATTGAATGAGTTTGTCGAATTTTTTTTTTCAAACAGCGTAAAGCGGATATAAATATCCTAAATCACGGACGCACAAATAATTAAAAATTGACGATTTTTATCAAGTCGAACAAAAAGAATAAAAATGATTTCTACGAAAAATTAGAAAATTAAAAAATAGGGCGCGGTATCTAAAAAATTGAACTTAAATTCGGTGTTTAATAAGCTTTTCTTCTTCCACATATATTTCTTCACTCTCTAGCTCTTCATCAATCAAGAGTATTGTCACACCCCCAAATAGGGTCCCTGATGACATTAAATAACGTCACTTTATTATATCATTTATCCCATCTATTTTGCCCACTTTATTATTATTTCATTATTTGGTACTTAATCGTTTTTCCCCCTTTAAAGGCTGATAAATGCAGTTATTTTAATTCAGGAGTTGTTTTGTAAAGTTTAAAAGGGGGCTTAGAAGGCGCATAAATTGGGAGCTAAACGATATACATTATGACAGATTTTGAAAATTTACCAATTCGAGTATTCCATTAAAGAGCTACGGGGATCTGGCGCAAGACTTCACAATGTCAACGCGATTGACTAAATTCCCAATACGGCGTTGTTATCTCTTGCTAGCAGATTGTTCATATCCATGTAGATAAAAACTATTCGAAGATACAGTAAATATAGTAAATTTGGCAATGATATCATAAGATTTATTACGAACGTAATGTATTTATCGCGCACTCCAAGGGAATCTAGCCCAATACACGTATCGACCCTATCTGGACTACGGCGTTATCGAGTATTTTCAGCAACTAGTAAATAGAAGACTCAAAAACAGTTTTAGAGTGCAATATCATATTCTTTATAAACATACTCATCAGTGATAATTTTTAGAAGAGACCGGTCATAGCAATAAAGGGCAAGCATTGATCACGACTCCTAGAAGACATCGTTGTAATTTTTACTCTCTTAATCGTTCAATTTCAATATTCAATTGTTGGAGTATGATTGCTTTTATAATTACATATGTTATGGGCTAATACCCTCAAGGTATTAGACATCTTAATGAAAGTTCAATGTTGGTTTGTTTTTTTTTTAAATCGATTTTAATTTTATCATTCATAGTTTATTTATGGTTTATCAACCTCATACTTGTTTATGGCTTGACTTGCGACTATCATTCATACTGGGGTCTAGTTGTTATGGACCAAGTAATTACTACGGGATAGCTCTCCATATTGTCTTATTATTACTGGGACCAATAGGTCACAAATAAGTTCTGTCTTTTGTCTTTTGATTTATGGAGTTTAGTTGGACGGTAGGTGACCCATTTACTGTTTAAGCAATTGCTCTTAATTAACTGATAAGATTGGTAATAGTGGAAATACCATTATTTAGTAAGTGTAGTTATAAAACACTTGTCAAATAATAAAGTGGGTAGGTCTACGGTATTAGTTTTGGGCTAGAGTTTTTACAGAGATCACCACTGCTTTAATTCTTAAAAGAGATGATAATTAAACTAAAGTGACTGCTTCTATGGGATGCAATTAAGTGTGACAGGATTAATTGTGTCTAGTAGGTCTTAGGATGATGTTCGTCCTAAGTCTTAAGAATGATATGCCGATTCTAAGATATGTAAATCATTGCACTAAATAAAAAAACCAGCATTGAAACAGGATTTAATATGGCTAATTTAGTTTTCTATCATTTTGCTTGTACGCTTTTCTATTTATAATCTTCCATCTTTTGTGTTTATGTGTATATTGATATTGGTAGTTAATTTCACCAAACCATAAACTGTGTTCTGTCTCTCAGGTTGAATCCCCCATTTCATTCGACTAACGTTACATAGCATAGTGTTTTAACAGCAGTAAAGAGACTAATTAAATACTGATAGAATGTATAGGATTAAATTTCCACTCTTAGTGTTCGACACCTTACTTACCATGAACTCCATATTGACCGGGTACACTGCTCCTTAAAGTGTTGTTTTAGATTTATCGGCTAAATATAAATGTAAAACTTGATAATCAAATATTAACCTAACACGATTAGGCAATAGGTTTTTGACGCCGTTGCGGGGAGTGAAAATAATTAAAATCTGTATTCTCGATCATTATTTCAAACATTAATTAATTAATTTCGTTTAGTGTATTTAATCATTTAATTCTGTTCTTGTATGTATTCGCTTGTTGTATTTGTTTTTCGTTTGTGTTTACATATTGTTTGTTTAAATTCCTACATTGCTCAATACGACGTATTCAATTCATTGAATACGGCGTATTAGTCCATTTTACCTTTTTCTCTATTGCAAGATTGATTATAGGAAAAATGGACGACCCAAATATCACCATGGAGGAATACATCAGACTGGAAGAAGAAAAAGCCAAAAAAAAATAAAAAAAATAAAAAAAAAAAAAAAAAAAAAAAAAAATAAAAAACCCCCAACAGAAAAAAAGAAAAATAAAAAAAAAAAAAAAAAAAAAAAAAAGGAAACAAAAAAAAAAAAAAGCTCGAAGCATGGTCGCACGTTCAATTGAGCAACTAATCAACATTGGAGAAATTATTCTTGAAGATGAGGACGACCATCCCATTGACTTCGAAACTGAATTCCCAGCCATAGTCTTTTACCAATACATTAACAGCAATCCAGTCTAAACCCACGGTATGTCCTCCTAACGAAACAAGACAGATTCAGAATTTACGTTTTAGACGGGGGGGGGGGGAAAAAAAAAAAAAAAAAAAAAAATCCGACGATGAAGATTACACGGTAATTTTTGATGAGAATTCTTTTTCGTATAAAATAATTTCTGTCAATGATTTAAAAAAACGGTTGATTATTTTGATGATTTAGACTACTTTAAAGATCTGGAAAATGAATTTCCAACCATTGTTTATAACGATGGCTTAACGTCTAAATCAGATTTTGGAATCAGACCTCTTATAAATTCTGAATGTATCGATGAAATTAATTTAACTGATGAAACATCATTGTCTGAATATGATGAAGAAATTGTTTCGCGTTTTAATGATCTATTCAACGATATTCCAATCCCGGGATTAAAATCAGAAAAAGATGATGTTGATTACAATATCGGTATAATAATACAGTCTTCAGAGGATAATGAAATTACGCATGGGGAAAATGGGTTTTCTAAAACAAGTCACGATAAAATCATTAAAACTTTTGAAACAGGAAGTTTTGTCATTAACTTAAAAGATAGTGGATCGGGAATCTATTACGTAAAGGATTGATATTTCTTTATTGATTATAAATCTATATGTTGCCGTAATTTCAGTATGGCATTCGTTTGACCCTAAGCAGTGGATTACTCAAGGTAGGTTCTCATACAAGCGGTTTTTAGCAGAGGCCAAAGGTATGTTTTTTTTTATTTTTGTACAACTTCGAAAGAAAAAAATTGGTTTCATACGGCGATAGTTCAATCTATACGCCGTATCAGTTTAATGTCTGTAGCCGTATCAGGACAAATCTTATCCAGGTTATCGAGCCGTTGGTATAAATAACCCAGTCTAGTAGCCGGATCGTTCTCACACAAACTTTTTACTCGCATAAAAAAAAAATCCGCCTTCTGGCACTTTGATTTTGAAAAATCTTCCCGTGTTTATTCACACATCTCTTGCGGTCCTAATCACACGAATCATGACTGGCAGTAAGTTCAGCAGCAACCGACCTCATTGAATTGATTACATGTTTGAAATCCCAAAAAACCATTGCTTAACATGGATAAGGATAAGAAGGAAAATGTCGACTTAAAGACCAGCAAAAAACATAAGGTGCCTTCCCGGGAGGCAAACCAGGTCATTTTAATTGTTTGTCGCATTCTAATTATTTGAATTTTATTTTCTGCACGATGTTCTGTCTTCCCAGACCATTAACAATGGGCGTATTTATCGAACCCCTTAGATACGCGTATGCATGTCTGGACGTTATCAGTTTTAAACATAATTATTTCTTTTTTTAGTTAATTTAATTGTTTCTATAAGAACTAATACAGTGAATCAGAGGGTTTGGGATTACCTGGCGTATTGATTCCTTGTACAATTGTGTTGTTTAATTTTTTTTCTTTGTACCATTGTAGCGAGATAGAATTTGCACTTGTCTTTTATCCTTTACAGGATCATTGCTGGAAACTAATGATATGGTATATGTCTAAAAAAGACTTGTGTTGAATTATCCGGGCATTTGAAGCCCTAGGCAACACACTTTTTGGCGCAAGAAACTCATCATGGAGATTATCGCGAGCAAAAACATCAGGGAGTTTTTCGTTCTAATTTTATTTTCCCTTATTATTTAATTGTTTTATCTATACAACAAGGACGTTGTATAATTTAAGTAGGGGGATGGAGATAATTAGATCGTTTACTTGTCTTTTTTTTTACAAATAAATAACTTGCAAAGTGCTTAAAAAATTGGTCAAAATTTTTAAAATTTTTCAGCATGAATTTTGTAAAAAATTCACTAGTTAAAAAACATTACCTAGCGCCTATCACCCTCTGATTATATATTGTGAGAATTAAGCCTATTCCGTTTCCAACTGTCTACTAAATTTCACAAATTTATGAGTGTGTCGGTGATGTAGTGGACTTTAGAACTTGGCTTGGTATATCACTCGAGACCGCCATGATTAAGTTTTATGGATTTTTTTTTTGTTAAGATTAGAAGAACATGTTTCAACTGTGAAATTTCTTAGGATGTAAACCAAATAGCCTACATGTCATAAAATAACTAACTTCACTGGTTAGTTAACTTCTCTGTTTGTTGTCCCTTAATTACTCTCATTGTTTAGAGTAACATCCCCTAGAAACAACATTGTGTTGAGCCATTCCATTTCTTTTGTAGGCCATATATATGTTTTCCTTACCACCTTTGCACCTTAGCCTACCGTGTAGATTAAGCCTATTTCTCTATGTTGCTAGTTGCTTTCGTGTAAAGTCTTGTATTTCCTGTGTCAAGGTGAAATTTTTCTGTTCTTATTGGTTCGGGGAAATTGCACAATGCAATGGGAGAAAAATATGTAAGGCTCGTTAAGTTGTGCTACTTTTTGGTATTATGATTTATGTTTCCGATGAAGTAGTAATATAAGAAAAGATTATGGTATAAAAATTATAAAAGTGAAGACGATGGAATTCAAAACAAATGGTTTATTACGCAAAAAAAGGAGGAAAGAAAAATAGTCGTTTTCAAAAGGAAGTTTATACGAAGAATATCACCCTAGAAGATGGGTATTGTTGATAGTTACAAAAATCAACGATGTTAAGTTTTGTAAAAAGTGGCCGATATCACCACTTGTGTAAAAGTATGTAAAGAGCGGGATGTAAGGGAAGTTGACCGTTATGGGAACGTCAACTTTGGTTGTCTTTGTCATTTTTGTGATCGAGGCGTCTGTTTATATATTTGAGTCTTTATCATGGAACGGTCGGGGAAAGTTACTAGCAACTACATACCTTATTTGTTGGCTTTAATCTATTTGTTTTGTGAATTTTATTTAAACAACCATTTACTTCCCTTTCCTAGCAACTAACCTTAGTGTCTACTCGAACGAGGACTTGTTCGAGCATGCATGTCTATTCCATCGTTACGGCCATGTATGAGTGTCTCAGCTGCCTTGTTGGATGACGACTTTTGGTGAAAGTTAGAAGGTCCCTACCCTATATCTTTCTTCTCTAACCGCTGGTTAAATACAAACAGGGATGTGTTTGATTGTATATGTCTATTCGTCGTTTACGGGCCGTGTATGTACGATACAACTGCCTTGTTGGTGTGGTACTTATGGTGAAAGACTGTTGTCTAATGATTCAAACCATAAGCCTTCCTTAATCCTAATTTAGATTTTGACTTGTTTCTTCCTTGCTTTAGCGTGGGAGATGTGTTTCTTGCCAAGCTTATGATACAAACTAATCACGATCTGAGCAATTGAGCGTACTACTTAAATGTTGCACCCTAGATTAGTTGAGTGATCTGAGTGTTTTCATTTCCATATTTCATGAGGAGCTTGGTTATGTACATGTGATTAGGACCAAAACGCATAGCTTAAACGGAGGAAAATCTTATTCGGTTTGGGGGACACATTTTCATAAACTAAATTTTTTTTTCCTAAAAGTCTACTTGAGGACAAGTAGGATTCAAGTGGGGGGATATTTGATGACATCAAATAACGTCACTTTATTATATCATTTATCCTATCTATTTTGCCCACTTTTATATAATTATTGCATTATTTGGTACTTAATCGTTTCAAATTTGATAAATGCAGTAATTCAGGAGTGTTTTATGAAGATAGCTAAAAGGCGCTAAATAGAAGCTTAAAACGAAGACATTTGAAGATTTCTGAAAATTCCGTATTAGGAATTGGTCAAACGCGTTTTCTTGTGAAGTCTTGGCGCTGATACGCCGTATCTCTTTTGTTGGATACGGCGTATTGGTCAGAAATTAACATTCTTCAAATATCTTTATTTTAGCTCCAATGTATGCGCCTTTTAGCATGTCTTCACAAAACACTCTATTTATCAACTTTAAAGCAATTAAGCACCAAATAATGCAACAATTATACAAAAGTGGGCAAAATAGATAGGATAAATGATATATTAAAGTGACGTTATTTGATGTCATCAACAATGCTCCAGGGATAGGTGAAGATAACTGTACAGATGCAGCAGGGGATCTACTCCTCTTGCGAGAAGGATTCGCAGAAGAAGAATCATGAGATGGTCTATCGAAAATAGCGGCAGATGAATGATGAATACTCGGTACTAATGAACATAAATAATGACTAGGTCTCATACCCGATGATGGTGCTGGTAATGAATGATCAGATGAAGAATCATGTAGGTCATCTGAAGAAGGATCCGATGAAGTCTCTAATGATGAACTCGATGATGAACTCGATGATGAATCTCTTGAAGAATCATCCAAAGCAAAATGGTCTGAAGAAGAGTAGTCAACTGAATGTCTCATAGTAAGATGATGAGTAGGTAACAGTCCAACCCTCTTCCTCGCAATCATCATGTGTACCGGCCCATTAAGATGGTAGCGGTACGGTCGACCATGAGGAATAGGCTGCCCAGGTGTAAGAACCATGACTCGACGTCAAAGTGCACCAGATGCTACATGTATACTCTGAGTAGAAAGGGTAGTCTTACTAAATGGTGTACCATGGGTAGGTGATGGTGGTGTATCAGGTATATCACTGTCTAAAGAATTATCAGTCGATGAAAGAAATTGTGAAGTAGCTGGTAGTGGTGGTATATGATCTGATGACGGATCCTCAAATAGATCAAACTCCGTATCAGATACTGGGGAATAATCAGGTGATGCGGGTGTATAGTCAGGTGATGTGGGTGTCCATGAGGTATCAATATGAGTAGAAGGTGGAATCACAAAAAGTGTAGTGTCAAGAATAATGATAGGGATAGTACCAAACAAGATAACTCGTCTAGTAGATGTCCTTACACTCTCCTCCGACGAATATGATGAAACTGAGATAACAGAGATAGCCATGACCCGCACAAGCAAAAGTTTATATAAATATCCTTTATACCAACCATGCACGATGCGGGAAAAGAATGATCAAATGGGTAAATAAATGAATGAATGAATGAATAAACCATCAAATGTAGTACCGCGAAAAGAATGCAATATAATTATAGTAGTATTAGTTATAATTAGTATTTAATTACATAGTACATATACATATTACGTATATGTAAAATCACGTAAGGCACATATAATCACGAAGGATCACATACTAGTTATAGACCAGACCTAGTTATACTACATGGTTCTCTATAACCTTGGCTCTTGATACCAATCTGTTACACCCCCAAATAGGGTCGCGTACGATTTAGCATCTGGGGGCGTGACATCATTGAATATCTTAAGTACAAAGTGTAAAGAATGACCTCTAAGGATGCGTTTAAAAAAACACTATTGCATAAATTTAAAATATTAATAAGTTTTACATCGATCAAATTTAAAGGATTCAGAAGTTAAAATGCGAAAGCTTAAATGAGTTCAACAACGGTATTTAAAGACATAGATAAATTTCTGGTAAACCGGTCCGGACAAATAGACTTCACATAAGTCAAGCAACGACATCCATGCTAAGCACTTAAGAAAAACATGCTTAAAACGTCAACATAAAGTTGGTGAATTCATATGTTTAGTTCAAATGCAATTAATGTGGACCACAAGATTATCAAAACGTATGCGACAGTTATAGGAGATACAACTTCACATAAAGAGGCATTTACGTTGCACTAAGCTCATGACACTGAAGCTAATAGCATGTACACTGCTATATAAGGCTTGCCCTTCAGGTGTCAGACCAAAGACCACCTAACTAGTTTTGACATGACATATATCTGTTAGTTCTTGGCAAACTAAAACTAATAAGTGCTTCTTACCCGGATAGGGATAATTAGTCCCAATAGATCTATTTATTCACTCGCG
>BQNB010017996.1:5759-63938 GCA_026074375.1 Tanacetum coccineum
ATCTATACCATATCTTACGTCCGTAAGCCTAGTGCGTAATTCTGAATGCAACATCCTTGTTGTATCCTACCTTGATTGGGCTCCATTGATTAGGAATCATATCTTCTATGAACTTCAAGTCATACTTTGCAGCTTTGGTCTTGGTGATTGATGTAGTATACTTCTTTTCCTCGATCATGACGTAAAGTATTCATGATCGTTATAGAAGAAGTATTATGCAACTACAGTTAGATGATCTGGATGACCTTTTAGAGGAAGAGGTTTGCGTAAGTCAAATGGGCATCAATCACCTTTAGGCTTTTCCCAGTCAAGTTTGTCAGTCAGAGCTTTATAGCATTCTTCCATATTGTATTCAAGCTCAATGCTGCTCTGGCATGTACCTTTTAGAAGATTGTAGACTGGACCTAGTAAAACTTCTTGAGTGAGGTTGTCAATCTTGAGTCTATTCATTGCAAAGTTGGAAAAATCAATGGGAGTTTCCATGAGTTCATCAAAGGTAAGAAGAGGTTTTTTTGCACGCATAAGATTAGTAAACTAGGTTTGCTCTGGTTCATCACTAATGGTTTAGACTATATTCCATTTAGGATCTGGAGTGGGGGGTCTTGGTGGTTACTTGAACTAATTCTTGTTTGGAATCTTTGTAGTCTTTGGAGCATCTTCACTTAGTGGTTGATCAACATTGTTCTATGCATTCTCTTGAGCAGGTTCTTCTACATACATTGCCACCTCATGAGTAGCTTCTTCAACTGTCTCCTATGCATGTACATATTTTCCGGTATTAGAAGATTTAGGTGGGGTTTTACCTTTTGACGATTCCTTAGATGCAAAAGATTTTCTAGAGGATTCTGACTTCTTTCTATTCTCTCTTTTTCTTCCCTTAGTCTAATCCAGCAGAAGGGTCTTCATCTTTGTCGTCATGTCGTCTTTTCCTTTGAGAAAAGGATCTTTAGTAAGTCTATCCATATCATTCTCATCCAAAAATATAGAATCTAGTCGAGCGTCATAAAGAGCTTTATATGTTGGATGTCTTTCATACGACTTGGATGCCATCATCATTTTGAATAGGATATCCTTTTGTTTATGTTCTTCATCAGCTTTTTAATCATATGGTGTTGAGGAGTATTCTGGAATTTTCTCTTTGATAGCTTGTTCCTGTTTGACCTTAATGATCTCAGAAACACTTTTCTGAGGGAATTGCTGAATAAGTTCTTTAGTGTGTTTTTGAAGCACCTTTTGAAGCGTGTCTCCTATTGTTGAACCAAGATACTCATCTATAACTGAAGGTACCTGTGATCTGACTGCTGCAAGAATTGTTATAGAGTGATCAACCGGTTTGTGTTCTTTAACTTCTTTTTTCAAATCAGACACTCTGTGGACAACTACTGGTAGAGGATTAGAAATTGTAGGTGTAGTAGTTGTAGTGGTACTTATGATTGGTGGTGTAAGGAGAGGTGTATTAAGTGGTGTTGTAAGTGGTGTTGACGTTGTAGTTGTTTGTGGAGGAATGACAGAGACTAGGACATCAAGCAATGGAGCTAAGAAGACAGAAGGGATTTCTTATTTGATTTGTACATCTAACAAAAAAATAATCTCTGCTTCGGTAGTTTCCTTAATTATACCAATGAGAGATGCGTCAGAGGAAAGATTGAGAAATTGATTACCATAATTTGATGATAAAGAACGACTTGAGCTTGATCTTGGAAGTTCAAGCTTCTCCTTTTGTGACATAGTGATGAGAGTCCCTATTATGTCGTCATCGGTTTGATATTTCTGGTCTTGATCATCATAATCTTGATCCTCTTCGGCTTGCTTTTCATCACCTTGTTCTAATTTTTTCTTTTCATCAACATTCTTTTCAGCATCAGTCATTGCTTGATCTCCATTATCAGAATCTGTTCTTTCATCATCAGTTTCTTCAATGTCAATGCTCATATCATCATCATCATCATCATCATCACCCTTTTCTTCTTCACCACTTGTAGAAACCCATGAAATGTCATCTACATTCTTATTTGACTTGTCACTTTCTTCTTCAAAACCCTAATCAATTACAACATCATGTTTAGCTTTAGCTACAGAACCGGCTTTTGGTTCATCGGGAACCTCTAGTGTAACACCAACTCCTTCACTTGAACCTACAAACTATTGTACTGTTCTGGTAGCTTCCCTGCTGGATTTCATTGCTTTCTTTATGTCAACCGCAAATTGTTCTTTATCAGTTATAACTTGGATGCCTTTGAGTTTTTGAGGCTTAGCAGGTGGACTTTTATTTGAAATAGTTGGAGTGTCTCTGATGGTAACTCCTCGTGTTCTTCTTCGTCCAATAACTCTATGAGCAAGTTCACCACCAGATTCTTTAGATGCTTCTTCACTTGCAGTCTTTTCTGTTACAAGATGAGCGTGAGTTTCATAGACACGCCTTGTTTCATCAGCAATTTCAACATCGGTCTTGCTGATAGACTTTCCTAGCTCAAAAGCAACATCTGGAGCATCAACGATTATGTTGTTATCAATAGTGATTATGGTTTTGTTCTTTGTAGTGACTTCTTGCTGCTTGCCTTTTGAACCTTTACCTCTGGTTTTCTTTGGTGGTACCAAGCCTGTGGAGTAGTCAATGAATTCCTTATAAGCTTCTAATTGCTTGATTGCATTAGTCAGCATCGTGTCTGGAGTGGCTTTTCCATATTCTTGAACGTCTTCTCCAATTCTGAAAAACTTCATTCGGCTCAGATTACCATCATCCTTGATTGTATTGAGACTAGAAGGCAGTCCTTTAGGAATGGTTTTATGTAGGGAGAGCAAGTGATTGATGATGACTTTGGTGAATCTAAGGTAAGGCATGTTTTTACGTCTTCCTTTCTTCAACTGTCTATTTTTAATTTGATATGAAAAATCCTCCCAAATCAACTCATCAAAGTCGACGTTCTTCTTGTAGAACATACCCTATATTATTGCAACTCTTGATTGACGAAGTCTGTCATTGCTAGTTGTCTTCCCTGAAAGGCACTTGTTAATGATGGATGCTAAGGTTCTCCAAGGTTGGTGTATATAATCAATGAGTATTTTTGGCAGATGAGTCAATTCTCCCTTGTATCTGAGTCCAATAAGAAAGGTGAGTAGTTCCTCTTCAGATGGAGGTTCAAGGAATTCTTTCCCTTGAACTCTTGGGCAAATGTCGAGATCCTTGCGAAACACCTCAACATCAAATTGACACTTCTTGTTTTCCAACTTAAACTCATAGAATGTAGACTCCTTAATCTTGGTAACTGTGTGCCAGAATTGCTGCATGCAGATTTCTGGCACATCAGCAGTGGCAAGGAAGGCCTTGTAGAAAGTTGTGTTCTTAATGATATCAAGGATGACTTGGTAAGCCTCTTCTTTATGAGTCATAGTGGGATCAATCCTCACGTTTGTGGTACTGATCTTGACTCTGTCAGCCTTGGGAACCCATGCCTCATCACGAGCAGCTTGTTGACTTTCCTCTTGATTCATGATTCTGCTTAAGAATTATCCAATACAGCTTATATACAACATATATATATATATATATATATATATATATATATAATATGATATATAATATATATAAATAATAAATATATATAATATAATATACATATATATATACACACACATACACACACACACATATATATATATATGTATATATATATATATATATATATATATATATATTATTATATATATATAATTTATATATATATATAAATGAATACATATATAAATAATATATATATGTATATGTAAAATGTATATGTATATGTATATGTATATATATGTATGTATATTATATATATATAAATATATAGTATAAATATATATAGTAATATAAAATAATTACTGATTAGATTGATT
Organism: Tanacetum coccineum; assembly: GCA_026074375.1. NCBI lineage: Eukaryota > Viridiplantae > Streptophyta > Magnoliopsida > Asterales > Asteraceae > Tanacetum > Tanacetum coccineum. The sequence goes on from BQNB010017996.1 coordinate 9,636, forward strand.
ATCCTTGATGATGTGATTGATTTAGATGAAGACTGTGTTTAGGTTTCATGCAATTATGTCCGTTTTAACTCACTAATTGAATAAAGTCAACTATGGTCAATGGTCAAAGTCAACTGTCTAAGTCAATTGATAAATCAAAGTCAACCGGAGTCTAACATTCAATCAGAGGTCAAATAACACAAAGTCAATCATGACATATGTTGCAAGATATCATAACAAACATGTTTCATACGAATTTAAAAAATTTTGGGCAAAGTTTCTTTTCATAAAACTGACATATTTCGCACGTTTTGTTACACCTGTCATATTTTGCACAGTTTATGTAACTACACATTTCTCACAATTTATGATAGAACATATTCCGCACAAAACATCATATTTCGCACAACTTAATCATGAACATATTCCGCATGACATATTTCGCACCTTTATGTTTTAACATATTCCGCACGTGTATGATCAATCATGTTTCACACCATTCAACTTAACATGTTTTTCAAACACAGATCTTAATTCACATCTTAATCATCAATCTTTATCACAAACAACACAAATCTTTCAAGGATCGTAGCAGATAACAATATTTATCATGATTTAGCAACATTCGAGCCTTTTTATTAATTTTCGATCACAACCAAAGATTTCCACATTTTTTTAGGCAACAAAGCAATTGGAGAACATGTTAAGCATTAATAGGGACTTAAATTACATTCCTATATCACGTAGCCACAAACACAACAACTCTAAGCAACATTCATACATATTTCGCACACAAGAATCTTTCAAAAACAAATCAAATAAATTCCTAGATGCTTAAAAACATGTTATAGAAGCATAAGAATCCATTTATCATTCAATAGAACACAAACCCACAAGCTATCATACCAAAACACATATTTCGCACGATTGTTGTTCACAAGAATTGACATATCTCATAAACAAGTTAGAATCATCAAAAACTGTTTCAAGCAAGCATTCTTGACATCCTAACAAGCAAAACCCCTAACCTAATTTGGACTAACACCTACTTTAAACTTTCATGAACCCTAATTCAATTTTAAAGTCATTTGACTAAATGAAGATGTTTTAGGCCAATTCCTTTTGAACGAGTAATGTTTGATGGATAATAAACATGCTTGAGTGTACATTGATGCTTAGGAAACAACTTTTGATTTTCAGGTATGAAGCGTGCGATCTATGACAAGAGAATAAGGGTGAGTTTGTTTTTTGTTATGTTTGTGTGTGTGCGTGCGAAATGTGCATAAGGAATATAACCGGTTAGAATTTCACATTTGGCAAAAACAGTCCCAAGTCTTTGTGACTTTTTCTATTCCCTTTTATTCTTAACACTAATGTTTTAGTAACTTAGGGAAATGGAAGATTAAGTCTCTAAAGTTTCTACCTTAGTATCTGAATCCTATATTTTGCCTTTTAGTCCCTATAGGGTTGAACCAAATAACAACTTAAGACCTTTTAAGTTAAACACAGTTAACTCCCCTTTACTTCATGATCCGTTATTGTTCCAAAACCTTTTCCTATTTATTCCTTGATGACTTTTGAAAGATTATCTTAAAAGAATTATTAGTACATTTCCCCCCCTCAAATAGTGTCTTGTTTTCTATTTAAAGAGCTGTAGACATTGTTTGAGTGATAGAAAATTCTTTAAAAATCTTTTTATTTTAAAATCATTTTAAAATAAGATTTCTTTTATTTTGAAAAATAAATGCACTGACACGTACACTTATTTTACAAAAGCCCAGGTTGTGTAGCAAAGTATACACAAGCCTTTGCATGATCATAAAGTAGATCATGCTCGAGAAACTTAATTCCCGTTGTAAGGTCAAGTTTTTTTTGACGAAAATACTTGCCTTTAAAATTAAGACTGGGTTGCAGTCTGAAATAACTGCAAGCCAATGACATGTTTTTAAAACATTTTGAATTTCTGCTCGAACTTTATTTACAGCTCTGTGTCATTATTGAATGACATTTCTAAAGCCGTAAATATTATCGATTTTTCATAAGACATATCATGAAAAACATATTTTTGGTGTTTTCTGATTTTTAATTTTTTATTTTATTTTTATGGTTTTATATTTTTGTATTTTCTTTTGAAAATTTAGATAAAATGAAAAATCTTTTTGTGTTTTTATGTTTTTTTATTTACATATAATACACAGGTTACACAACGAGTTACCACCATTACTCGTCCTCTTCTTCTGTCAGACGTTTTTAGAGTTTTAGGAGGCATACTTTTCATTCCAAGCTTGTTAACCAAGAAGTTGAATCTTTCTGGAGGCAAATCTTTGGTGAAGATGTCTGCTAGCTAATATTCTGTTTTGACGAAGTAGAGTTTCACCACTCCATTTTCCACTTGCTCTTTAATAAAGTGGTATCTGACATCTATGTGTTTGGATCTTAAATGTTGAACATTGTTGTAGCATAAAGCAATTGCACTCTTGTTATCGTAGTACAGAGGAATATTATTGAACTTAAACCCATAGTCTGTTAGTTGTGATCTCATCCATAGGATTTGAGTACAACACCCAGATAAGGCAATATATTCAGCCTCTGTACTGGATATAGCAGTACTCATTTACTTCTTCGAGGACCGGCTGACAAGTTTATCACCCAACAACTGTGCACTGCCAGAAGTACTGCGTCTAGAATTTTGACACCCGACGTGATCTGCAACTGCATATGCGGTTAGAGCAATGTCGGTATCTTTCAAGTACCATAGACCCATATTAATGATTCCTTTTAGGAATCGAAAGATCCGTTTAACAGCATGTAAGTGCTTTTCGGTAGGATATGCCTGATACCGGGCACACATGCATACTGTAAATACGAGGTCATGTCAACTGGATGTCAGATACATAAGAACTTTGAGAAATTGGTTTATGAAGATGCCTCTAGGACTTTGAGAAATTTGAAGTCCTAGAAAGAAAGATACTTTGCCCATCATCGACATCCTGAATTTAGAAGTCATTACGTTAGCAAATTCATCACACATAGCAGGATTAGTAGAGGAAAGTATTATATCATCGACAAAAATTTGTACTAATAAGATGTCGTTGCCTGCTTTTCTGGTGAACAGTGTTGGATCGACTACACCTTTAGAGAATTGTTGAGTAAGTAGAAAGCTGGACAACATGTCATACCACGCGCGTGAAGCTTGTTTAAGACCATAGAGTGCCTTTTTGATCTTGGACACGTGAGTTGGGTTGTCCTGATCAACAAATCCTTCTGGTTAAGTAACGTAGGCCTCTTCCCGTAGATCGCCATTTAAGAAAGCCATTTTGACATCGATCTGGTAGATCATCATGTTCTTGTTGGCAGCATTTGAAATAAAGATATGAATGGCCTCAATTCTAGAAACTGGTGCAAAAGATTCCTCGAAATCAATTCCCTTCTCTTGACGGTATCCTTTAGCGATCAATCGAGCCTTGTTTTTTAGTACCCCGCCAAATTCATCTTTCTTGACTTTGAAGATCCACTTCCGTTTGATCAACATTACGAAATCTGGACACGAAACTAATTACAAAACTTGTAGTCTTTCGAATTCATGTATTTCTTCCTACATAGCTTCAATCCATGATTATTCAAGCATTGCTTCTTTAAAATTATTCGATTCGACAGAAGTGAGGAAGGCATCGAAATAACACCACATAGCGTCAGTCTGAAGTTGATTTCTTATGGAGATTGGTCGAGAGGGATTGCCGATCACATTTGCTAACAGATGATTCTTTGTTGATTTACCAAGAAGTTCAAATGGAGTGTGGGATGACTGTACATTTGAAGATGATTCTTGAGAAGTTAAAATTTCAAGGAGAATTTCATGACACGGGTCATCATTAAACTGTGAAATTGGTGTGGGTTCTTCAATACCTTAAGAGATGATTGGAGATTGTTCTTGTTCTTGAGTAGATGAGATACTTGTTGATGGTGCATCTTTATCAATAGTGGTTGATAAAGGCGAACTGTCTAGATCAACTGGTCTTGGAGCAGCAGCTGCTTGAACTGAAGAAACAGAACTTGGTGGAGGATTGAAGTATTCATCAAACATTGGTTGGAACAAGAGATCCTAGTCATTCTTTGTTGGTGGGACATAAGGTAGTTGAGGAACATGATTTGGACCGAGTCCTGAACTGATTGTTCCAGGAGTCAATATTTAAGGCGTGGGTCCTCAACTGAATTGTTCAGAAGCCATCGTTGTCAGCTCATCAAAAGTAACATAAATTGTTTCCATGATCATTCTGGTTCGTCTGTTGTAGATTCGGTAAGCCTTCTTTGCAGGTGCATAACCAACGAAAATACCAATATCAGCCTTTAGTTTTAATTTACCTAAATCCTCACTGTCATTAGTCGGATAACACAACGAACCATAGACATAAAGAAAAGATAAATCAGGTTTCTTATCATGTATAAGCTCATAAGGTGTTTTATTGTATTAGAGACGTATTTGGGATTAGTTTTGGGTATAACATGCTGTTGAAACCTCTTCTTCTCGCCGATACAATGGAGCTTTAGAATAGATCAACATGGTGCGAGCAGCTTCCACTAGAGTCTGGTTCCGTCTTTCGACAATGCCGTTCTATTGTGGAGTAGGTGCAACAGATGTTTGATGTGTGATTCTGACATTTTCATAATAATCTTTAAGAGTCTGATTCACGAACTTAGTTCTATTATCTGTTCTGACATTTTGGACAGTTGCATTCAAACGAACTTGTATCTGCTTCAAGCATTAGATAATGACCTCAGGAGTTTCATCATTTGATCTCAAAAACTTTACCTATGTAAACCTTGAATAATCATCGACGATAACTAAGATGTAGTTTTTCACATTTATACTCTCGACACGTATTGGCCCGCAAAGATCCATATGCAAAAGATATAGTTTTTCCTGATTAGTGTCTTCAGCTTTGGTTTTATGAGAGGAATTCTTACTTTTCCCTAGAGAACATGCCGAGCATAGATGATCTTTCTCGAATTTTAGCTTTAGTACACTGATGAGGTGTCATTTTATATACTTTTTTGGGGTCGTTTAACCCCCTAAATCATGTGTTTATGCCCAAAATCGGTACTTAATCGTTCCTTTTTAGGTATTTTGCATTTGGAAGGCATTTGGAGGAAATACACGTGACTTGGGCTCATTTAGAGAAGAAACGGACAAGACTACAGACCTACACCAACATGGCTCAAGAATTTCTCTATAGTGGCTGGAGACGGCGTCACAAATACAACGTGACGCCGTCACAACAATGATCAAGACGGTGTCACAAGATTCCAAGACGGCGTCATAGCACACGACCCAGCCCATTATCTAGAATAATCTCTTTCATGACTGCCTCACGATTAAAACGCGACGCCGTCACAACGATTTTCCTATATATACAATCCTGAATTTAGGGTTTTGAGGGTGTAACTTTTGAATAAAAGGAGGGTACGAACCCTAGTTCGTTTAACAGCTGTTAGGGACAAATTTAGGGCCTAAAAACCCTATTGTACTTCTTCCAACTCATGTTTTAATCAAGTAAGATTTATTCAATCATTCAATATGTCTATGTGTTGTTTGATTCATCTCTGTTCTTGCTTTATTAACATGCTAGGCTAAGCCTCCTATTGTGTTTATTTATGATTGTACAAAACTTAGAATGTAGATATTAGTGGTGCTGCTTCTTGTGATGGATGTGCATGTTAGGCCTTAGAAAACCAGCTTTTATCTGTATCGTTGTTGATATGTCTAGGGAAACATGATTGTGTAGAAAGGATACCATCGAGTAACAGTCTTCATACTACCTTGCCTTGCCCCTAATATGGTTGACCATTTTAATATATTTCACTTGCCCTTCGTGTACTCTTAGGGGCCTGTTGTAATAGTTTTATACTACCTTACAGGTTAGGCTTTCACGCTTCTTTGCGTTTTTGCTTCTAACGGGATGTAAGTAGACGACAGGGGGGGGGTTTTTTGTAATTTGTTCCATGACTTAGGAAAATAATTAACATTCAGATCATCACAATGTGTGACAGTTGCTTGATGATACAGGCTGAGGTGACATAGGAGAAGCAATCTAAGGGAGTATAGTAAATACATGATTATAATAAACATTCTTTTATATTATTGTACTTATCGCCCCTGCTAGTTATAGTTCGAGAAGAGATTTAGCTGTTCTTTGTTGCTTTATTATAACCAAACCAAACCTATCTCCAAATATATGATTTTACTTGCCTTTCATTAAATATAAAAATACGCGCATAGAAAATAATCTTCCCCGCACAAGACCCTCTAGATTTTTGTTCGTAGACCGAGATCACGCCCTTCTCCCTAACTATGACTGATTTTAGTCCGTGTGAGAACGCGATATAACGTATTTACCCCTCGAGTCTTGTCTATACTTACTACTGTAAGACGAGACTTAGGTGCTCTGCCTTTGGGAGTTGTATAAAACTTCTTGTTGAAGTCTAACGACGACCACATCAAGTTTGTGGCGCGCTTTTATCGGGGGAAATAGTTAGGGGGGGGGGGGAGGTTTTGATCATACGTTTATGCTGAGTTCTACTTGCTTAAATTCCTTCGAAGTAAGATTAAATTTTGAATATTAGCTTTCTTGTAGGTCTATCTTTTTCTTCGTATTATTTGTTTTCGTACCCCATTATCGTCAACGATCCTATGGGAGACGAGAATCATAATCCGCACTGTGTAGGAGTGAGTCGACTAGCGCCAACCTTCTGTAGGTACACGGATAGGGCTTTAGGAATACCATCGAGATCCCGTAAGGAACAAGTAGTACGTCTTTGATCCGAACCATCCGGTGGTGCAAAAACGGATGCTCATTCAACGGGACTTCGGTTTCGAGGATCCAAACCAACACCCTCAAGGATTTCCTTAAACTTGTGGACTCACTCGACCTTGACGGTGAAAATAGGGAAAGAACGCGCCTGCGTTTTTCAATTTTCCCTACGCGATCAAGCTAGTAATTGGCTTGAACGTCTTCCAGCAGGATCCATCACCACGTGGGAGGATCTGACTACCCGATTCCTTGTTCAATTCTTTCCACCGGGACAAGGATTTCCTACAACTTGTGGACTCACTTGACCTTGACAGTGAAAACAGGGAAAGAACGCGCCTGCGTTTATTTCAATTTTCCCTTCGCGATCAAGCTAGCAACTTCTTTGAATGTCTTCTAGCAGGATCCATCACCACATGGGAGGATCTTACTACTCGTTTCCTTGCTCAATTATTTCCATCGGGAAGGACCGCAAAACTCCGCAATAAGAACACCGAAGAATCTTGGGAAATCATTGAGAACCTCGCCCTCTACGACCATGAAGGTTGGCATGAAATAAAAGAATTCGTCAAACCGGTCAAGGCCATCTCTACACCTTAAGGCGTCCCGAAAACACCTGACTGGAGACTTCTCGAGCTCGAAGACCAGATTAACTTCTTATTAAAAGGGTCAAGACCGACACCCACGTCAAGCTCATCACGCACCCCTCAAGCTTATGTCAATGCAGTCCATCCGAACTCTCGTCCGCGAAATCAAAATGAACCACCAAAACTGAACACTTTCGTTTTTCGTAAACGTACAGGTCCAAGCCCTCAATCACAAGCGTTAGAAACCATTTTTGAAGATCGAATAAGGGACTACATGGCAACACACACCGAAAGAATGGAAAGATTTGAGAACGCCATTTTCAAGCAACGCGAGGGGATCAATAGTAGGATGACTGAAATGTTTGGACTTCTCAAGGAACTCACGACCAGCAAAACTCCTGAGAAAGTATTGATTAGAGAAGAAGCCAAATTCCCTATCACTAAGAACGTGAATTCTATCTCTCAGATAAACGGAGAAGAAGAATGGAGTAACATAACGAAGGTAACACCCGACAACACTGAGAAGCCCACCGAAACAGAAGCGGAAATGATAGTAAAGAAGGCCGAGACAAAGAATGGAGCTGAACACAAGGCCGAAAACAAATCTAGCAAAAACGAAGAAACATTGGAAGCACCCGGTTCTCAGCCTATCACATATTATCTGAAGCATAAGATCAAGGAGAAGCTGATCAGAGGACTAGTCAACAACAACAGATTCAATAACTCTCGATCAGAGGAACTCGAGTTAGAAAGAAAAAGGGGAAGGAATATAAAGTATTACCTGGGGGACCTGTTTATGATGCGAATCTAAAAAAGAAGATAAAAAAGAAGATAAAAAAGAAGGAAGACATCAGAGGAAATTTCGAAATACCTTGCAGCATAGGGGACCTTAAGCACGTGAACGCCCTAGTCGATCAAGGGTCCGATGTGAACATCATGCCTTACTCCACATACATGAAACTTACCAACGAAAGGCCTGCTGAGACAGACATTAGACTCTCACTAGCTAGCTACTCATACATTTACCCCTTAGGGATTGCTGAGGACATGTTAGTAGAGGTCGCTAAACATGTATACCCCGCAGACTTTATGATTTTAGATATCAAGGGAAACAAAAAGAAGCCTTTCATCTTAGGAACATCATTTCTAACAACGGCCAAGGCCTCAATTAAGTTTGATAAAGGCACCATAACCCTAAGGTCAGGAAAGAGTAAGGTAAGTTTCCACATGATACCCGATTCCTCCTGTGTGACCGAAAAAGGAGTAAAAATGACATAGAGCCCATCGCCCCCACTATGACTGTGAATAGGCTAGTCCTGGAATAGGAAGAAAAGTTAAAGCTTCATTTAGAAAGGAAGATGAAGTTCAACCAATAGAGGAGCAAAAATTTCAAAGGCAAGCGTCCCACTCTTGTTGCAACTAAGGATGGAATGAAAGATGAAGGAGAAGTCACGTAAGGACGTGTGACTTCGAGTCTAGCTATAAGACTCATTAATAAAGAAAAGCGCTTCTTGGGAGGCAACCCAGTTTACTTTTCTCGCAAATTAAGAGTGTCATGTATGTTTTAATTCTTCATAGTTTGTTTTATTATGTTTGAACTATCTTGTAATCATGCTTTGTTTGTCTTTAACCTCATCTTAATTTCAATCAAATGTATTTTGCAACAATAAGTGTAGGGGAATTTATCTGGCTTTTGAGCCAAGTTCAAACATGTTAAATGAATTGTTTAGATTAATTCGCATCAGTTTCAAGTCATATGATTAAATTGTTAAATATCAGGTTTTATGCAGCCATTTGTACAGGAATTAACTTATGGAATCAAGTAGATGAATTTTTTCATCAAAAAAAAAATTTTGTTTTCACAGACTGTAGAGACGACGTCACGATTTACACGCGATGCCGTCACCACGACACCTGTGACGGGGTCACAAGAACCTTGATGGCGTCAAATGCCCAGGTTCAGAAAACTTTAAGTTTTTAATTATTTTTGAAAATAAAACTTGCATAAAATTTAATATATGTATTCTTCTGTTATAAACCTGCAAAACCTAATAAGTTTAACAATTCTCTCATCCCATCTTTACTGCTTTATCGAGTTGAACCTTAAATTCATATTGTATATTTTTCTATCGCACATTTTATGCTTGGTATAGTTGTCTTTGTCTTTGATTACAGGTTATATTTGATGAGAAGAAGCTTGGAAGTTCTTAGGAAGTTTCATTGGATGATTCTCGAAGGACGATTTAACCAGTCATCGCATGTTTCTTCTCCATTATTGAGCAAACAAGGGGAGTACTAGTTTCTTTTACTTTTTTTCTTTTCTCTTTATTCGTTTCAACGGGTACTTTTATAGAACATTGGGGACAATGTTCAACTTAAGTGTAGGGGGAAATAAGCCTTAGAAACTATTCTTTCATTTGCCATTTTCTTTATCCTTAAAATAATGGGTAATATATCAAAACATAACATAAAAGGTGATTTTTACCCAAACTTTAAATTTTTTACGACACATACCGACGAAAACCGAGTATTAATAGCGTCTCATGGATAGGAATTTATATGACTAGCACAATAACCCCCAAAATTCCACCCAAAAAATGTGAGGTTCGCCCTTAGATCTTTAGGAATTCGGGTACCCATTGTTGGTAACCCAAGATGATTTTATCTTTACCCGGTTCGAGTTAAGGTTGGTCTGCAGGCGTGCATGTCTATTTAGTCGTTACTGCCATGTATGCATTGCCTTGTCGCCTTTTCTAGAATGTCTGGTGTTAGTAAAATTCATATGAGTGTACCGATAGCATATTAAATTCTAGAACTTGTTATTGTGATGCATTTCGAGACCGCATAGTAAGTATTATGATTTGCTTGATAAGAGGCATTAGGATTAACCCATGTTTTAAACCTGTAATTGTTATGATGGTCACATCGATCATATAACTATCCCACACCCTTGTGATGCACTTGTTATTAGTGTAGGATACCCCTAGTACAACCCTCCGAGCCTATCCTTTTTCATAGTTCTCGTAATTTTTTGGTTATTCTAGATCATTAATGAAGAGCATTGTCACCCTTAAACCAATTGTTACACCCAAAAAGCCTTAGCCTACCTTATATGTACTCGCTTTTAGTACATTATTGTGTTTTAACCCAAGTGAATTATTGAGTACACGGTTGCTAAGTCCTTATCCTTGTAAATACTGTTTTGGGATGATTGAAAGTCATGGTTATATTTATTTCGCGGAAGAATGGAGAAGAAAAGTGAAGTCAATACCCCCATATGTTTGTCAAATGATATCCATGTTATTTTGATCCACCTCAAATCGGGTCATTAGTTAGATTATAAATATCGAGCATGTAAAAGCTCAAGTGTAGGGGTACGTATTATAAACCCCATGTGATGTATTATGTTCTTCAAAAAATAAAAATAAAAAATAAAAAATGAGAAAAGAAAAAGAAAGAGATTGATGTAGAGTTGTGTAGAGTTTGTATATCTTCGTCCGAGTCTTGGCTTAGCAACCAAACCAGCATGTATTCATGTAAGTAATTAGCTAACCCTTCCACTCCAAATTCACCCAAAGCCACCCAAATGTATCCTATCCGTTTCTGTTTCCCTTATATGTTATCTTACACTTACACCCCACAACCCTTTAAAAGACCTCTTAGATAGTAATGAATAATGTTTGCACCTAGCGGTGGAGGTTTGATCCTTTACCAAGCCTATGGTAATGTATATGCTATGACAAGTAATGAGTGTTGATTTTCCGTTTCCCCCTTATGTTATAATTTATTATACACCCGAGTGAAAGAGAGAATCCCAAACACTTATGTGAGGTGCTAGTGTATACTTTCCGTGCTTTTATTACGAGGTCTAGAAGGTTGTGTTGAAAAATACTTTTAAAGAGTAGGTAAAATGACCCCTCATATTGTTATTGTGTAGGTAGAAAATCCCATTTTCTTGAGGACAAGAAAATCCCAAGTGTAGGGGTATTTGATGAGGTGTCATTTTATACACTTTTTTAGAGTCGTTTAACCCCCTAAATCGTATGTTTATGCCCAAAATAGGTACTTAATCGTTCCTTTTCAGGTATTTTGCATTTGGAAGGCATTTGGAGGAAATACACGTGACTTGGGCTCATTTGGAGAAGAAACAGACAAGACTACGGACCTACACCAACATGGCTCAAGAATTTATCTATAGTGGCTGGAGACGGCGTCACAAATACAACGTGATGCCGTCACAACTATGATCAAGACGGTGTTACGAGATTCCAAGACGGTGTCAAAGCACAAAACCTAGCCCATTATCTAGAATATTCTCTTTCATGTCGGCGTCACGATTAAAACGTGACGCTGTCACAGCGATTTTCCTATATATATAAACCCGAATTTAGGGTTTTAAGGGTGTAACTTTAGAATAAAAAGAGGGTACGAACCCTAGTTCGTTTAGCAACTGTGAGGGACGAATTTAGGGCCTAAAAACCCTATTGTACTTCCTCCAACTCATGTTTTAATCAAGTAAGATTTATTTAATCATTCAATATGTCTATGTGTTGTTTGATTCATCTATGTTCTTGCTTTATTAACATGCTAGGCTAAGCCTCCTATTGTGTTTATTTATGGTTGTACGGAACCTAGAATGTAGATCTTAGTGGTGTTGTTTCTTGTGATGGATATGCATGTTAGGCCTTAGAAAACTAGCTTTTGTCTGTATCACTGTTGATATGTCTAGGGAAACATGATTGTGTAGAAAGGATACCATCGGGTAACAGTCTTCATACTACCTTGCCCCCTAATATGGTTGATCCACTTTTAATATATTTCACATGCACTTAGTGTACTCTTAGGGGCCTTGTAATAGTCTTCATACTACCTTACAGGTGCGTTGCTCTAACGGAATGCTAAGTAGACGGCGGGTTCGTGTAATTCGTTCATGACTTAGGAAATAATTACACAGATCATCACAAGTGTGACAAGGCAACAACACTAGGAGAAGCAATCTAGGGAGTAATACATGATTAAATAAACACAGTCTTTTATCTTATTGTTATCACCACTAGTTTAGATTATATTTAGTTTAATAGCTAAAACCAAACCAACCTCTCCAATATATGATTTACTTTCTTTCCATAAAATATAAAAATACAAAAATAATCTTCCCTCAACCCTTAGAATTCTGTTAGACCGTGATCAAGCCTTCCCAACCTATTCCTCGAGTGAACGATAACAACCCCCTGAGTCTTGCCTATACTACTACTACAACTATTAGGTGCTCTGCCTAGGGAGTTGTAAAACTTCTTGTTGATGTCTAACGACGACCGCATCATACACTTCGAACAAGACCTTTTTTAGCCAACTGGTTAAGAGTACTGAAGTTTAAATGAGACAACTTTCGGTGCTATAACTAGCTTTTAGTCTTGGAGGCTTTATATAACAGACAAATCAGAGAAGATTTCAACATATCATCCAGAGAAATGGTGTATAAATTTGTGTCTCTAGATCTGGAAATTAAATCAACACCTTCTAAATTCCAAATAAAGCAAGTGTGCTTCCGAAAGGCAACTTCAAGATCCGAGTCATAGAATTGTCCAACAAAAAACAAATTATGTCCGAGACCCTCGACATAGTAGACCCTGGAGATTGTAACATTTCCTAGCTGATAATCATTATAACCTATTATCTTTACAATCTGATCATTAGCAAATTTGACAGTACCTATAAATTTATCTACAAAGTTGATAAGCTGAGAGCTCTGCCCGGTCATATGCTTGGGGTAACCCGAGTCCAGGTACCAGAGTACGATTTGTACGACCTGAAATTGAGACGAGAAGAAGATGGAGCAGTAGAAACATTGGATCCCCATTTTTGTATGGGTTCCGAGTGGTTAGAAATCTTAGAAGCTACAGTCTTAGATTTACTATTCGACCCTACATTTGTTATGTCTTTGAGTTTCCCTGAATTGTTTCTATTGGGTTTTGTTTGCTTCACAATTGTTGGTGAGGTTAATTTCCTAGGAGGCACTACTTTAGTGGAGATGATCCTAGTTAAAGGACATGTGTTTCCAACTATAGTGAAGGTCCATCCTGTTGGTATCCACCTATATCCTACATTGGTGAAGATTTTACCCGTACTTTTCCAAACATTCTTTTAATTGCTGATAACGCCTTAATTATACACGTTTTTGGCGGTGTTATTTATATATATTTTATCATTTCTCGTGAACTTTTGATACTTAATAGCATGAATTATGTGCAGGTTCACCTAAAGTCATCCCAAGCTCAAAAGGAACAAAGTTTAAGTGTTTATAGTTACCGAAAAACAAAATAGAAGAAAAGAAAGGGTCAAAGCTGAAAAAGACATCAAGTACGCCGCACATAGACCTTGTGCGCCGCACTTCTTACCTAATCCAAGAATTAAATACTATTAATTGAAGAACGCATTTACTCCTTGATTGTAGAATTTTATACACAATAAAATATATAATAATATTCCAAAAGAGCAATTAAGAACTTTCCTAAAGTCTCCTTTAAGAAAAGCTCACTCTAAAAGATATATATTATAAATAATACGTATATTTAAACCGGGAAGTATGCTTTCCCGGGTCGTTTCCCCAACGACTTGTGAAATTAAAACCACGCCTTAGTTTGGATGATGATTTGAATGAGAGAAAAGATATTTTTGAGTATCTATAACTACTAAATAAAAGCAACAATTAAAATGAACAATTAAAAGTAATTAAATACTTAAACTAATTAACGGGAGCAAATAAAACGCCACAAATAAGCAAATATACTAAAATTAACTCCTAAAAATGAAAACTAAATTTCTAAACCTAAATTAGAACAAAAGAAAATTTTAAGAAAAGGAAAAACATTTTTTTGATTATTTTTGAATTTATTATGAATTAAAAACTATTTTAAGCAAATTAAATCCTAAAAAATAGCAAATTAAATCCTAAAAATTTAGAAAAATGATTTTTAAACTTAGAAAAGTCTAAAGTAACTTAAAAACCCAGAAAACTATTTTTAACTATTTTTAAAATTAAAATCCTATTTTTAAAATTAAAACTAAAAGCCTAAAAATGAAAATAAAAATCTAAAAGAGGTGAAAATGATTTTAATGATTGTAAAACTAAAACTAATTTTTCTAAATCTAAAAACTATTTTTTTTTAATTTTCTGAAACTTTTTCTATTTTTTAATGATTTTTCAATTTTTAAACCTACGAAAAATCCTAGAAAATTATAAAATAAAGGGAAAATTTTGGAAAATTCAGGAAAAGTGTAAAATGTAACAAAGAACCTAGGAAAAATATTACCAAGTCCCCAGTAAAGAATAAGCTTGTATAAGCTACGGCTTATAAATAAAAAGGAAATTTAAAACGTGTACAAGTATTAGATTGTGCAAGACATGGTTGGGATGGAGCAATTTAAAGCACAATGGTAAAAATGTATGGTTAAATAAGAGAGAGGTCTTGGGTTCGCGAGTGTCCTGGTGTCAACCCCTTTTTGCTATATTTTATTATTTCTCAAAAAACTAAAAAGCACATATTTATTAAGCCACAAATAAGACAAATTTTTTTTTTTTTTTACACAATTTTTTTATAAAGCAAGGCAATAAAGCCTGAAAATGAAATTTAAGCACTGCAAAAAAAGCTCACAAATATCTGACTACAGTAAGTTTGGCTTTTGGCCTTCTTTACTTATTGTCACTTAAAAGCTTGCACAAGGTTCATATAAGCTCAAATTTTAAAAAACAAAAGATGTTTTTAGAAAGCTAATGTTGCTTATCCTAATTCTAACAAGCTACCTTGTGCCACAACATCCCTCAACACTATCTGAAATACAATAATCAAAGTAGCAAACTCAGGAATAAGTATAAAGACCTCAAAATCAAATTAAGCTAGATTTCTTAAAAAGCTAAAACAGACTTTGAACTTTTGAAAACTAAGTGAACTACTTATAAACTAAAATCCTAATACTTAAAAACTAAACTTATAAGCTAGAAATCTATAACTATGCAAGCAAACTTACTACACTACTACTATTTTTGATCTTTTTGTTGCTTTTATGAACTTTTGACAGAAAATATAACCTAAAAAATGAGCTATAAATTGGAAAAATAAGCTTTGATCTATGTTAAGCTATAAGTAAACTAAATTTAAAGGACTAAATCCTAATTATGCTAGCTTAATCTATAAAGAAAAGGACAGCAGTACTAACTGCTGTTAGTATGCTGATGCACTTGGCAAGTGCACAAAACCAAATTGCAGGTGACCTTTTTGGTCTAACCTGCAATGAACACTCTGAATGAGTGTATGCTAACACAAATTAAACCGGCCCAAGCCAGAAAGGCTTAGGATCAAAACTAAAAGCTAACAAAAGCAATTAAATCTCCCCTGGAGCAGAAGGAACAAAATTAAGCCTCAAATTGATTTAAAGTGGTAAACTAAACCTCAAAACTTCTGTTTAAAACTTTATAATCTCAGATAACTCAACTGTCAAAATGACAACCACAAAATCTTAATGGAGACTTTTTGATGGACAAAATCCCATAAACCAAACACCCCCTTAATACTTTGACAAAATTGATCAAAACTAACAAATTTGAATTTCCATTTAACAAAAAAAACCTCATACCAGATAAAAACTAGCTTATAATAAACTTATTAAACGATAATCTATACCTATTAACATAGAAAATGAAATTCTACAAACTAAACTAGATATTTTTTGTTTTTTATGGATTTTAGACAAGTAAATGAAAAACAAAGATCTACAAGACTTAAGCTAAAAACAGATGAAGGATAAGCACAAATTTAGATATGGAAGCACAAATATGCTACTAATAAAGAAAATAAGCACCATTAATGAACAATTTTAAGCACCTTATTAAGCAATTAAACAAAGCTCTGCTAAGAGAAATAAAACAAGAAATTTAAAGGGAACATACACATGCATTCAGCTTAAAAGGAAGCAAAATAGGCTTCTAAGCTTTTCTACAGCTCTGGTTATTTAAAATAAGCCAGTAAATGACCTAAAGGAGTGAGTCCATCCACAATTGACTCCCTATTCATAAGCTAATCCAATAAGTTTTCAAGGTAAAGCTATTAATTCTGATTTTAAGGCTTAAAGAGTAGAGGTTTAAAACTTGAATACACAAGCTCTATCTCAAGCTTAAAGACTAGAGAGAGCTAATATGAAGCTTATAATTACAAGTGGCTTAATAGAAATTTATGAATGTAAATAGAGAATGATGACAGAAAAACTTAATTTCATTAAACTGAAAAGCTTCATTACATTTCTAAAAGAAAATTACAAATGGCTTAAACTGAAATTAACTAAAATTTAAGCTAAATAAACTAGAAAATTTAAAAGGTGAAAAAGAACTAGCTCATGTGTGTGAGAGTGAGATCTATTTATAGCCAGTTGATGAAGATTCTAGGCCTCCCTTGCATCACACGCTCCTTTTGATCTTGCCCGTACAAATTTCCAATCATTGGATCATGATTTTGAGCCGTTGGATCATGATCTATTTCCTACGGATTGCCAAGCTGTCATTCCTTTGATGTGACAGCTTGTGCTTGTTTTGTGAGTGATAATAGAGTAAAACCCACCTCTCCTTGTGCTTTCTTCATAGCCACGTGTCCTCTTAGCTTAAGTGAGTCAATGAGAGTGCTTGATTTGACAAATCTAACCCTGCCATCATGTTTGTGATCACGTTGAATATCTAAAATCACCCTTCAATTAAGAAAAACCCCTTGATTTGACTGAGGGAAATGTTTGGGACGATGAATGAACAGTTCCCATTCTTTGGTCCCCTTGGAAGTATATAAATGGAGTTTTAATTAGCTTTATTTTAACTGAAAAGGGTAAAATTCATTTTAAACTTTGGGCTAATGGCAAATATAGTCCTTGTCTTTGTTTTATGAAGGTGTAGTGTAAAAGGTCTTTTAGAAATGACAACAATGGTCCCTGTGGTTTTATAAAATAGGTAATGGGCTAAGGTAATGGGCTTTTGGGCTAGTTATGGATCCGGGTAGGGTTTAAAGGGTAATAAAGGCCCATTTAAGGTTTAAGGGACCATTTGTGTACTTTTTGGAACTTGGGGACTAAATAGGTAATTATTAGGTTTTTCTTTTTTATGGTTGACTTTGTTAGACCATGGGTTATGACTTTCATTGAACAGAGGTTTGACCATTTTTGACTGAAGCTATGCTTTTCTGGCTTTGGCTTTGAATTTTTGGCTTCTCTTGTGCTCTGCTCTCCCTCATCCACTCCGTTTCCCGTGGTCCGGTTTGCCCGGTTTTTGACGGTTCTTTTCTGTGATTTTTTTCTTAAATCGTACCGCATCCCACACAAAACACAAAAACAAGCATATCTTTGCCATTTTTAGTCTGTTTTGGGTCATTGGGTCATTTTTGGTATAAACAGATATGTGTATTTTACACTTATCAAAATTTCCCTCCCCCAACTAAACGATTGCGTGTCCTCACGCAATATTACATGCCTTATAACCAAATATCTCAAAACTTCCCCAAACTAAACTTTTGAAAAGTAGCAAAGAAATTTTGTTGAGAGAGCTAAGAGATCACAAGTTATAAAACACCCGAATTCCTATTTTCGAAGATTTTTTTATTTTTGTAATGATTTTTTCTTGATAATTTCCTAACTACTCAACTTATTTTTTGACCAAATGTATTAGATTTTCCATTTACCTCATTGGTAACTTTAAGGATCATAGAACAAAAAGCACTTGAAAAGTGTCTAAAAGATAACTTCATCATTCCCGATTTATCACTTTTCCCATACTAAGCTTAAAAATAAGATCACCGCTAATTACCAACTAAGATGCTAAGACTACTTATAATTACAACTCTGTGAATTTTCACTCCCTGACATAAATCATAATATTTAATTGTGTGTGCTCAAGTTAATTAAACCATTACATCCACATAGTTAGATAGTTGAAATCTGAACCAAGTTTTTACACATGGGCCTTTTGGGCATAATATGTTAAACACTTGGGAAGAATCACAACTCAAAAGCAAACAAAAAACTCTTAGCTAAAACATCATGGGTTCACTTGTCCATGAATGACTTTCTTTCTTCTCTAGCATCTCACCATCATCCTGGTAAGTGCAAAGGCTTTTGTACACCTCAATCGAGAATAATATCGAGAAACTCAAGAATTTCGAAATGAAAAAGCCTTGTAACTTTTGCAAACGTTAGTTTTCCAAAAGAATACCTTTGGTTTTTGGATAAGAAACATTTACTGTTTATTAATCTAACTTGCATCATTTTATTATTATTTACATTAATAAGGCTAGGAATCGTATCACTTTTTTCTTTCTGACGTACACATCGGCCAACGCCTCCGACAAGACGTCCGAGTACTTATTATGATACTGAACCATAAATATACATCCTCCACCCTTTCTTTCGATAGTCACAACGTGAGCGAACTGACAATCCCATGTACTTTATTGCGAAGGAGTTTGTATATTAATTATTAACATTTAAGGATTTATAACTTGCATCCTTTTTATTCACCAATTTTTTTTAATTTTTTTTTCATTTTTTTCTTAAATTAATTAATTAGTTCCAACACATTAATTTTTTTGCAAAAAAAAAATTTTCGTTTAGAAAACCAAAGTAATAAACTTGAGCTAAAATTCATATTTACAAATTAAGCTATTAATATCCTATCGATTAAAGCATTTTCTCTGAATAGTGTTGAATAGACTTTTAGATGTAAAACTCTAATTTTGTAAAAATAAAAGAGACCACGTATAAATAATCATTTTAAGAACTCCGGGGAAGAAAAACCACAAGTTATTCTTATAAGCCTTTAAGTTTTCCAAATAAACCTTGTTTAGCATCCTAATTCGTAATCAACACTATCATCTCTTATTCTTTGCAATTTAAAATCTCTAATAAAGAAATTCGCAAATACTTAGCCTAAAAAAAACCAACTCAGCATATTTTAAAGTCTACATGAGACTACACAAACTATCATCATTAATTGGTTAGAGAGGCAAAAACTAGAACTCTACACGTTCGATCAGGTCAAAAATTACTTTTATATTTCTCACTCACCAACGGAAAACCTACTTACGTGTCTTAACACATTTTTTTTTCATACAAATAAAAACTTAAATATTAAAATTCTGCAATTTTTATATGCGGTAAAACGGGAACGAGGGAACAAAACAATAAGCAACAACAACAAATACGATAGATTCCCTCGCCCAAACTAAACGAACATTGTCCTCAATGGTTTAAAAGTCCGGTCTCTAACGTAAATCTAAGGCCGTTTATGAAGTTATCAAAGATAGACGGTGAATCGATAAAATGAAAGGATATCGGATCTCCCTAAACTAATTTCAAACAAAGGATAGGAAGCTCAAGTGAAACGGGACACAACACCGAACACGAGAGGATTCAAAAATTGTTGGTTCAACCCCTGCCATAAATCACATAACTCATACACACACCAAACCTGACGATTAGACCGGAAGAGAACTAGCCTCAACAACACACAACACATTAATTATTAGAAAATGGATAACAGGGTGAACTCCCACGAAGCGCTTTGTTTTTGGTCACCGAGTCCAACTCGACACTATCGCCATGAATTTAATTATCTTTAGGGAAAGTTAATGGAGATCTGGATAACCAATGATGGTGTATCTTATTTTTAGGAGATGATAACCCTCCATAGTAATGCTTAAGAACAATGGCACTTTAAGCTCTTTCTTGATTTATGGTAAGTAATTTCCTTGATTTAGTGATGGCGAAGGATCACTATTGAGAAGAGATTTGAGAAGGAGAATGTCCCCCTATGGGTCATAATAAGCTTCATCAACTTTCGGTGAAGTTGGATCATCGGCTAGAGCAAGAAAAGTATCAGCTTCTTCCAAAATTGATCATCGTTTCTAAGCGTTATCTCTCCTTCATACACATCTATTAAAGCATGAGCCGTCCTAAGAAAAGGTCTCCCGAGTATTAATGGTACTCGAGGATCGGCTATGAAATCAAGAACAACAAAATCAGCCGGAAAGTAGAATTTTCCTACCTTGACAAAAACATTCCGGACTACTCGGTTGGTTGGAAATTGTTTCGGTCGGATAATTCTAAAACCATTTTTGTATTCATTTAGGCCCGGGAGTCCAAGCTTTTTCCAAATGGAAAGAGGCATGAGATTTATGCTAGCACCTAAATCGGCTAGGGCTAAGCAATTATCAAACTCCAAAAAATCACATGGGATAAGAAATCGACCGGGGTCACCTAGCTTTTCCGGAAGCTTTTTGAGGACAACCGCACTACAATTTTCATTCAAAGGTGTCTTGGTTAACTCGATTAACTTGTCTTTGTTATTAAGGCATCTTTTGAACAGCGGAGCAAATTTTGGGCATATGAATGAGAGCATCCGCGAAACTTAGCTCAAAGTGAAGATTACGGAAAATTTCCATAAACTTGGAAGCTAGGATATCATCCTTTTCACGAATTTTCTCTTTTGCAAGTCTTGAAGGGTAAGGCAAACTAGTCTTGGTCTTTTGAGTAAAAGAAGGCTCTTTGATTGGTTCTTTGTCTTGGTTTTGATCTTGGACCAAAGGAGGTTGGATGTCTTCGGTGCTAGGTAGCTCGTATCCTTTGTACCTCATGTTCCTTTTCCACACACGGCGGTGGGAATGGAGGTCATTCTATATGAGGCACCACGTTCGTGTGGTAATTGCCTGGCTTCATTCCTAGGGTTTGCATTGTATTGCTTGTAACGAACTTGAACTTGAAGCTTGGTTGGTTGATAGTTTGCATAAAATTAGCATCATGTTTAAAGTCATCTTGCTTCTTTTGAGAATATTGGTTAAACTTTTGAAAATCATTTTTGGTCCTTGAAAAATTATCCAACTTCATTTGCAAATTATTCATGTTCGCATCATTAGCCTTAGCATAACTTTCAAATTCCATTTTAGAAACACCTTGAATTTATGAAACGGGAGGTAAAGCTTGATTAACCAAAGGTTGATTTGTTGGTGGTTGGTATGGTGGGGTTTGGTAAACGGCTCCTTGATTGTTTTGACGGTTTTGGTTGAAATTGCCTCCACGGTTTTGGTTAAAATCGAATTCCTGAAGAAGTAAAACCCATCTAAGCAATCTTGCTTTGGCATCTTTCTTGTTGAAGAGGTATTTTAAAGCAAAATGGTCCGTGTAAACAACACTTTTATTCATGATAAGATATGATCGAAATTTCTCAAAGCGTTATACTACTGCAGAATCTTTTTTCCGTTTGTTTGTGTCAGATTGTGAATTTGTTTCGCTTCCACGTTCATCGGGTTTGCTGATCGGTGAATGATTGGTCTTAAAATGTTCTCAATCCTTTGCCTAAAACCGCACCTATGTAATCACTTGCGTCGCACGTGAGTTCAAAAGGTTGGTCCCAATTTGGAGCAATGAGAATTGGAGCTTCGGTTAATTTCTTTTTTAGAATCTGGAAGGCTTGAATGCATTCTTCTAAAAAGATGAAAGTGGACGTATCTTCTCAAGAAAGGTAGGGGTCATGGGGTCGAGAATTCTTTGAAAAAATCTTTGATGCTCATTTATTTGCGTAAAACCGGATGACCAGAAGAAATTCGAAATACCGTGACGGTTGGTTGGTGAGCGTAGCAGTTAGAGAAATCACATCAATCTTGGCTTTGTCGACTTCAATTCCTTTCTTCGAGATCTTATGTCCGAGTACGATACCTTCTTTTACCATGAAATGGCTTTTTTCCTAATTTAGAGCTAAGTTAGTGTCTTCACACCGTTTAAGCATCTTTTCTAGATTGTGAGAGGCCACGTAGAATTAGAATTTCCAAACCGAGAAATCATCCATTGAGACTTTCATTGTGTCTTTTCAATCATGTCAAGGGAAGCATTGCCATGCATACATCTGTGGAAACGTGTTCTGGTGCATATGCTCAACCAAAAGGCATGCGGTAGTAAGCAAACATTCCATATGGGTAGGTGAATGTGGTATTTTCTTGGTCATTTGGATCGATTGGAATTTGGAAATAACCCGAGAAACCGTCGAGGAAACAATAGAATTCATTTCCCGCGAGTCTCTCAAGCTTTTGATCCATGAACGGCAAAGGGAAATGGTCTTTTCTTGTGGCTTCGTTCAATTTGTGATAATCTATGCATACTCTCCATCCTGTTACAAGTCTTGTTGGCACCAATTCGTTTCTCAGTGTCATCTACGGGGTCTTTCTCCTTTCTTTGGGTACACAGTGGTACTGGAGATCCCAAGGATATTCGAGATTGGGTTAGATCATCCGCGTCAAGATTTTTCAAACCTCTTTTTTAATGACATCATGGGAATCTTTGGATTAACCCTTCTCTGATGTTGGACCGTTGGTTCGTAATCCTCCTCCATTAGAATCTTATGAGAACAAAATTCTGGGTTTATACCCTTTATGTCAGAGAGCTTCCAAGCAATTGCTTGCTTTCGGGATTTAAGAACCTTTATGAGAGAGGTCTGGTTCGCATCATCACTCAAATATTTGGCATTATGGAGTCAGGAACTTGTTGGGTTATCTGCTAAAACTGCGTATTTTCGAGATGAGTGGTAAGTCGCCTTAAGTGTTCAACTCAGGAGGTTCACTCGATTTGAAGAGTTCGGCAGATTTACCAAACTTTAAGCTCTTTGCCTGAGATTTCTAGGTAAGTAATTTTCCTTGTTCGGTGTTAGGAATCACTATTGAGAAGAGATTCGAGAAGGAGAATGTCCCCCTCTGGGTCATAATAAGCTTCATCAACTTTCGGTGAAGTTGGATCATCGGCTAGAGCAAGAAAAGTATCAGCTTCTTCCAAAAGTAGAAAATCAGTTATCCCCGAAAGGAGTGAGAGTCGGAGAAGAATTTGAAACAATCGAATCGTATCCGGGAGAAAGATTGCCATACGCAATTTCGTCAGAAAATCCTAAAACTTCTTGTGAGTATTCTTCACACGTAACATCAATACGATCAAATTTATTCAACGATTCGAGATTGTTTGTAGAAATAGAAGGCGATCACAACATGTAAGGGTAAAAGTAGTTGATCATCATTTCTAAGCGTTATCTCTCCTTCATACACATCAATTAAAGCATGAGCCATCCTAAGAAAAGGTCTCCCGAGTATCAATGACTCGAGGAAATTTTTTTTTCGGCTACTGAAATCAAGAAACAGCAACATCAAATATTCTTGGCCGGAAAGTAGAAGTATTTCCTAACCTTGACTAATACGTTCTCGGCTACACCGGTTGGTATGGAAAATTTTTCGGTCGGCTAATTCCTAACACCATTTTGGTAATCATTTGTAGGACCGGAGTTCCAAGCGTTTTTCCAAATTGGAAAGAGGCTTGAGATTTATGTTACTAAACCTAAATCGCCTGCGCCGTAAGCAATTATCCACTTTGAAAACTCCACAGGGTTAAAGAAATTCGACGGGGTGCACCTAGCTTTTCCGGAAGGCTTTTTGAGGAAAACCTCGCCACTTGCATTTTCATTCAAAGGTGTCTTCGGTTAACTCGATTAACTTTGTTTTGTTAGTAAGCATCTTTTTGAACATCGAAGCAAATTTAGCTTATGAATGAGAGCATCGCGATACTTAGGTCAAAGTGAAGTATTGAAAATTTCTATAAACTTGGATAGCTAGGCTATCATCCTTTTACGAATTTCTCTTTTGCAAGTCTTGAAGGTAAGGCAAACTAGTTGGTCTTTTGAGTAAAAGAAGGGCTCTTTTGATGTGGTTCTTTGCTTGGTTTTGTGATCAGTTCGACCAAGGGAGGTGTGGATGTCTTCGGTGCTAGGTAGCTCCGTATCCGCTTTGGTCACATCTCGGGTTCCTTTTCGCGCCACCGCGGTGGAATTGGAGGCCCATCATATGGTGGCACCACTTCGTGTGTGGTAATTGCCTTGGTTCATTCCTAGGTGTTTTGTGAATTGTATTGCTTGGTAACGCTACTTGAATATCGCTGAAGCCTTGGTTGGTATGTGACTAGTTTTGCATAAAAATTTGCATCATGTTTTGAAAATCATCTTGCTTCTTTTGAGATCATTGTAAGACTTTTGAAAAACAAACTCGTAACATTAGCCATTTTATTCTGCAAATTTTGTCCTTGATTTTGAACATTCTTTAACACCGCATCGTTTGTCTTGACGTAGTTTTCAAAATCTGTTTTTGAAACACCTTGAATTTGTTGAGTAGGAGCTTGATAAACTGGTGGCTGATTCATTGGTGGTTATATGGCGGGGCTTGATAAACGACTCCTTGATTGTTTTGACTGTTTTGGTTGAAATTGCCTCCACGGTTTTGATTTGAATTGAAATTGTTCCCTTGATAATGGCTTTGGTTTCCTTGGTTGTTTTGAACATTTGATTGATTAAAACCGGGTGGTCTCATTTGATTTGCCAAATTAGTAGGATTCCTTTGAACAAAGTTGCCAACGGCGGCGGTTTGTTGGAATTGATGAATCTTGTCATGAAAAACGGGAAAATCGTTCCTTGTTAATGGATAATTGTTGAAGTTATGATTTGAACCACATGTGACACAAACTTCCTCGATTGCTTTGACGGTAGCAGGAGTCGTAGTATTCTTTTCACAAATCATCTTTTCTAATCGGCTCATTCGAATATCCATTTTATCTTCAAGAGAAGTGGCGAGTTGTTGAAATTCAAAAGAATTAGGTGTAGAAGTAGAAAGAGGAGCATTCGTACTCGCTCTTGGTTCAATTGCACGACTTCTTGAATAACGAACCTTGGATTTACTCTCAATAATGGCTAAACCATCATGAGGTGTCTTATCTAGAAAATTTCCACCCGCGGCGGAATCTAAAGCATATTGATCATTGGTATTCAAGGAATTGTAGAACGTATCAAGTTGATGTAATTCCGAGAAACCATGATGAGGACATTAACGAAGAAGTCCTTTGAAACGTTCCCATGCTCTTTGAAGTTCCATTTGGTTTTTTGCAGAAAGTAAGTGATTTCATTTTCGAAGGTAAGTTGTTTTTAAAAGGTGAAAGAATTGTTTATGATTTTCGAGACAAGATCATCCCACTTAGAATCGATCGAGGTGGTCTTACTACCAAGTCCGTGACTCACCTTCGAGAGATAAAGGAAAAGCAAAAGCTTATCAGACGTATACTCGAACTTCGGATGTCTAAACGTAGAAGTAACCTTGTTGAAAAATCAAAGATGATTATGAGGGTCTTGCCTACCCGTAAATTGATTACTTTGAACAAGATTAATCAAAGTTTGTTTAAGCTCAAAATTGTTTGCATTTATCGGTGGAACAACAATGCCGATCATCCGTATCCCTCGATGAGCTTGTAGTGCATTTTGAAGACCATGGTACGATTGTCGGCCATTGGAACCCGGGTTCCACACAATAACCGGTGTTATTTGTTGTTGTCAACGATTTCGATTACGAGTTTGAAAACGAGTGCGCATGCACTAAAAATAAAGAAATTAAAAAGTAAACAAAAATTACACTAATTTTTTAGAATTTTTGAATTTTTTTTTTTTTATTTTTTTTTTTAATTTTTAACAATCTATTTAAAACGGATACACGGAAGACAACTTAAACCAAATAATCGAATTACTTCACGGTAACTCTTAAAAATTGTTTTTTAAGATGAGCCTTACCTCGTAAGTGACACAAATGGCAAGTTTTTTGAATCTTTGGTTCGATTTGGGAACTTTTCAAGTTCACCGGAACTTATTTATGATAAATACCATCAACTGAACAGGTATTATACTGTTGGAGATCTTTTTACCAACTTTTGAGATTTTATTTTTATTAGAGACCAATTTATTTTTTATAATTGTTGATTTTTTATATTATTTTTATATGATAACTATAGTAAAAAGAAAAGAAAAATATTTTTTACTTTTTATATTTTAAATTTTTTTTTTTTGAAATATTTAACAAAAATGAAACTTTCGAGGACGAAAGGATCTTCAAACCAAAACCAACAAACGTAAACGAAAGAATCTTTAACACAAGTCCCCGGCAACGACGCCAAAAACTGATTGCTAGTTTCTATACGCAATAAAATATACTATTACTATTCCAAAAGAGCAATTAAGAACTTTCCTAAAGTCTCCTTTAAGAAAAGCTCACTCTAAAAGATATATATAACATATCTTACGTATATTTAACCGGGAAGAATGATCACCCGGGTCGTTTCCCCAACGACTTGTGAAATTGAAACCTTGCCTTAGCTTGGATTATGATTTGAATGAGAGAAAAGATATTTTTGAGTGACTATAACTACTAAATAAAAGCAACAATTAAAATGAACAATTAAAAGCAATTAAACACTTAAATTAATTAACGGGAACAAATAAAATGCGACAAATAAGCAAATACACTGGGAAATTAACTCCTAAAAAAAATGCAAAACTACAAATTTCTAACCTAAATTAGGACAAAAGAAAACTTTTAAGAAAAGGAAAAACATTTTTTTTGATTACTTTTTTGAATTTATATGATTAAATAACTATTTTAAATCTAATTAAATCCGTAAAAAATACTCACCCGTCCGTCCCACATTAAGTGACCACTTGACTTTTCAAAGTCTTTTTTCTTCAACTTTGACCTTAATGATATCTTTTATGTTATAAATACTGATGCAAGATATATTGAATGGATAGAGTTTTGAATAAATTTTTCGTTGGTAGAATTTTCGTTTCAATATTGTATAACACAAACATAAAAGTATTTATGGTCAAAAGTTGAGGAAAAAAGACTTAAAAGTTCCATTGTGACATTCATATGGGACGAGGGAGTAGCAACTTAAGTCCTAAAAATTTTAAAAAAATGATTTTTAAACTAAAAAAGTCTAAAGTAAACTAAAAAGTCAGAAAACTATTTTTAACCATTTTAGAAATTAAAATCCTATCCTATTTTTAAAATAAAAAATAAAGGCTAAAAATGAAAATTAAATTCTAAAAGTGTTTGAAAATGATTTTTCTGAATGTAAACCTAAAAGTATTAATTTCTAATATCTAAAAAACCTAATTTTTTTGAATTTTTCTGAAATCATTTAGTTCTATTTTATAATTTTTCGAATATTAAAACCTTAAAAATGAATTAAAAAAAATCTACTAAATGGAAAAATGCCAAAAATTCAGGGAAAATCTAAAAGTTATAAATATCAAAGGAAAAATAAAAAGAAGCTCACAGCTTAACAAATAAGCCCTATAATAAGCTAATTCAACTACGGCTTATATAAGAACAAAGAAATAAAAAAAAAAGGTAAGTATTTAATGAGGGGAGAAGTGAATGGATGAGCTATTGTAACATATTGGTTAACACGTTGGGTATGTGAGCTTGAGGTCACGGGTTCAAGGTTGGCAGACACCCTTTTTTGCAAATTTTTTTATTTTTCAAAACTCAAAGAATAAAAGTTATAAAACAAGCTAATGTGAGCAACTTTAATGAAGGCAACAAAAGCTCTATACCAAAAATAAGCTCTTAAAAGCTTTTGAAAGAAACTGTCAACAGAAAGTGGAGTTTTAAACTCACTTTTGCTTATTTCAACTAAAACAGTTGCAAAAAGCTCAAATTAAACTCAACTTGCAAACTAAAAGCTGACCTATGAAGCTTATGATGTCTACAAGCTAAAAATGAAAAAGCTACTTGAGCTGAAAACACATTAAGCTAACTGAAATAGGAGATTAAAAAGCTAAACAAAGTAGAGGTAACTCAAAAGTTCAAATACGAGACAAACCTCTAATACTCAATAAAGCTAAGACCAGAAGACTGATCTAAGTGTATATAACTAACCACTTAATAAGCTATGAGTTCAAGTAATAAAAACAGGTCTAAGTAAGCTAAGCTGTATACAACTAAAAGCTTTAATCTAAGATTTACGAACTGTTTTTGGTATTCTTTTGGAATTTTTGAGATGACTGTAAAGAGTGAATTAACCTCTAAACAATTAATCTAGAATATAAGAAAAATCTAGAACTTAATCTAAACTAAGCTATATATAAGCTAAGATTCTACTAAATTTGAAGGATTAAAAACTATTAATACTAGGCTAAATTAAAGCTTAAAAAGACATCATGATAGTAACATGATATTACCTACTGCTGATGCAAAATGGCAAAGGGGCAAGCACAAAATGCATGGAATGAAAAGGATACTTAAGAGTAATCTACACTTAGACACTCTATTTGAGTGAGTCTAAACTCTAATCAAGCAAGAACCAAGCCTTGGATGGCTTGGTTCAAATTTTCACATAGAAATCAAAAGGAAAAGTCCCCTGGTGCTAAAACAAGAAACATAAGCCTTAAATATGATATGAGCTTAACTAGCCAGTGCACAAACCAACATAATAGTCCTAATCAAATAAGATAATTAAGCTAACCAAAGTGCATTCACAAAATAACTTTGACTTTAAAAGGTCAAACAAGCTAAATCCAAACACCCCTTTATTTCTTGACAGAATGTACTTAAGCTTTTGAAATGGAAATTTAGAGATCTAAGCTTTAATACCAGATAAATACTAGCTTATAACAAAACTAATAAGCATAAATCCACAATCAATTTAAGCTAGAATTAAGAATCTAAGGCTAAGCTATCTATTTTTGGCTTTTTAGTGATTTTTAAGACAAGTAATTAAAATTTAAGAGTTAAGCTACCTAAGCTAAAAACAGATAAGTAAATATACCTAATAAGCTAGAATAAGATCAGATAAGCTCAAATAAACAGCAATAAAGAAATTACAATATTAGAGCACTTATAAAACTAAATATTAAAAGAACATAAGATAAAAAAGAAAACTTACTTAAACCTCAGCTAAAAACCAAAAGCTACAACTCAATTACTCAGCTACAAAGCTCAGCTAAACCATAAGGACGCTAAGTAAAGTCCATAGAAGCCCTTCCAATGATAGGCTACGCATGTCCAATAGCTTATAAGTCCAAAGTGGTTAAGGTTTTAAGCTGTTTTTAAGGTTTAGGTATATTAAGATTAAGCTCAATTATTAGCTTAGAGACTAATAAGAGCTTGTAATTAGCTTATCAAAACAGTAGCGTAACATTAAAGAGCTTATGAATAAAACAAGAGCTTTTGACAGAATATTGGAAAGTAAAAGTTCAATTTTATTAACTAGAAGCTTGTTTACATAACTGAAAAGAACTTACACAAGTGATAATGTAAATTAAAAGAGAACATTTCATAAGCTAAAATAAATAAGCTAAAATTAATATAGAGCTAACTAGATTGTGTTGTGTGGTGAAAAACGTTGTGTTATTAATAAGCCCTTCCTCTGAACCTTTCTCTAGTCTTCCTTGCTCTAACACGCTCCTGCCAATTATAGCCATCCATTTTTCCAATCATTGGAGCTTTGATCTTGGCCGTTTGATCAAGTTTGTGCACAACAAAAAGGACGTAATTGCCAGCGTGGCAAATCCGTGATGTGACAAGATTGTTACATCTGAGAGTAGAATTTTAGATGTAAATTTCAATCAATCCTATGTGCTTCTTTGAGTTCAACGTGGCATTAGTGAGCCAATGAGGCGCTTGATTTGAACTAAAGCTTGACCTGCCATCTTGTTGGAAATCCCTTTGAATTGTCCTAAATCACCCTTTAATAAGCAAAAGCCCTTTGATTTGACTGTGTTAGTAAAGTTTTGAAGACGGGTGAATATGAAACACTAATTTCACGCCTTTTTTTTCTTTTTATAACTGAAAGGGTGTTAAAACGGTGTGAGTTTAGGAAATTGCAAGCAGACCCTTTTCTTTGGTTTATGAAAGTAGAGAGGTACAAAAAGACTTTCATTTTTGCAGGAATGGCTTATTCGATGAAAATATATATAAATATAAAGCAAACAATCAACCAAATACCTTTAGCCAAGGATTGTCAAACGTTTCACAAAAATTAATATATATATGCTAACCGGAAGTAGAGTCCCGGGTCGTTATGCCTCAAAGAGCATGAAATGGAAAAGTCGAATCACGAATTTGAAAAACGATGTTTGAATATGACAAGGTTAGGCTTGGTTTTCTATTTCTATAAGTTAAATAAGCCAAAAGATTTAAATAAAACCTAAAAACGAAAGCTAAAGAACTTAAAACCTAAAAAACGGGTGTGAAAAACGAGTTCATAAACCAAATTTTGCATTTTAAACCAAGAACAAACTTAAAAAGGCTTAAAATAGATTCTAAATGACAAATAACGAAGTTTAAAAAAAACTAGAACGAAAACGGAGGTCGTTTGGACCAAAAACGAGTCAAAAGAAAAACGGGGGGACAAAATCGCCGTTCTTTTTAGAAAATGAATTTTTGAAAGAATGAACCTAACTAACCTTAACATTTTATAAAAAAAAGTTTTATTTTCTGATTAATATTTTATTTTTTATGATTTTTTTTAAATGTTTAAATGATTAATCACTATAAACAATAATCCTAGAGCTAAAAATATTAACATAAAATTTTTAAAAAAAACTTCACTAAGTGGAGAAAAAGTGCAGAAATTTAACAAAATTAAAAGCCCAAAATTTTATCTAATGGTTAAAGCTTAATTAAACTAATTAAAACTAAACCTAACTAATATTTAAACTAAAACTAACAAGGACTAACAATGGACTAACGACATGGACTATTTGTGACAAAAGACCAAAATTAATTTTTTTTTTTTACCCTGAACCCCAATTCCCCGATTTTAGTCTAAAAAGGCAATTCCCCAAAATTTGCTTGTTTTAAAAAGTCGTTTTTATCCAAAACGCAAAACCCGAAAGTTGTTCAAAGACAAGAATTTTAAGCAACTTTAACAAATGCACTTTATAAGAATAAAGCACCCATAAGCCAAAAAAGGGCTTAATAGCTGCTGATTTGCATAAAGTGGGCCGCTTTTGGTTATAGGTATTTTTGTACACTACAAAACTCAAAATACGCGCAAAATGTCAAAAAGGTAAGATGTTTTGAAAGCTTATATGTTGCTTAATCTTGATTCCAAAAAAGCTTTTTCACACTCAAACACAACGAACTTAACTCAACTTTGCATCAAAAAGTAGTAACTCCAAAATTTTCCTAAATAAGCAAATAAAAATAAGTCTGAAAATCAACCAATAAGCCAAACTGAAAAGTAATGCTATTGGAAATAAGCTCACTAAATATCCTTATTAAGCCCACCCTATTCACTTTTTCAATAAGCCACTGAAATAAGCACAATAAAGCTTAAATGACTACACTACATTTTTGGATTATAATTAAAATAAGCACTTTTAGTACCTAAACATAAGACTATCTGAAAGAACTCAAAAACTTTAAACACAAACCTGAAACAGATTTTGTTTCACCCTCCAATGAGCCTAAATGCTCAAACAAACATAACCTAAAACCTAATCTAAGCTCTAACCAAAAGTGAGATCAAAAATTGGTGAAAACTGAACGCATAAAATAGGGAAATATTAGACATTTTTGACCCATTTGCTCTTAAAAACCAATAACACAGATTATAAATCCTTTATCCGACTAGATTATTTTTAATGTATTCTAATGATTAAAATGGACTCAAAACAACTCTTAAACAACATTACCAACTAAAATCAAAGATTATGCAATCACAAACCATAAAAAAACCACAATTTGACATATGCTTTAGAAAATCAAGAAAACATTATAAAGCTAATTTAAAACTTATTAAACTATCTATAGACCATTTTAAAGCTAATGAATATGAACCAAAAAAACCCAGACAGTTTTAAAAACCATTTTTGACCCATTTTGGGTATTAACACCAAACACCCTTTAAGACTTGAAATGTGGCATTATCTGAGTGGAACAGTTTTATATGGAATTTAGGACAAGTGGCCTCAACAAAAGATAATCACCACATCAATATTAAAAGAACAAATAGCACAAACAGTAGCGACATAAGCACAAAATAACAAATGTAAAAATCGCAACATTTTAAACAAACGTACTAAACTTTGGAGATTATACCCGCTATCTTGAAGTTAGTACCGCAAGCTTTTAAAATCCCCAAAAGAGAACCAGCGGTACTAGACTTGGAGTTAGTACTCGCTGTTCTAAAAACCCTCTTAAAGTTTATCAAAGTTTATTTTATTTCAAGCTGGATGGATCTAATTTGTTAAAAACCGAAAAACAAAAATGACAAAATAAAAGTACTTATTACATATTTCTATCAGTGATAAGCACTTAAATAAGCTAAATTAATCTAACATTTGTTTAATTAACCTACACATGCAACTGAGTACTAAAACTAGGAAAGTTGCACAAATCAATATGCACTGAAAATCTAAAGCAGGATAAGCACAAAAACAACATAATAAACATAAATAAATCAATTATAAGTAACAAATAAGCTCTATTAAGCAGTTCTACAGTAAGAGAGAAAATCAAGAAAAAGAGAGACTTACAAACACCCTTGCTTAAACAGGGCTAAGCTTAACTTTTACCAGTTGATCTACAAGCTCTAGCTAGTCAAAGACAAGCAGTAATGTTCAATAAGCCACATCCTTTGTTTGCTATTCATCCAAAAAAGTAAGTTGTAGTATTTTTGGGTGACCTTTTTTTTTTATTACTCCTTAACTACTTAACCTTTTTAATTACTTATGAAACAGCTTATCATTAAAGCTAATATTGAAAGCTTTTAAAAAAAACACAATTAAGCACGGTTAATTAACTTGAGAACTTGGAATTCAACAATTATTTTAACATAAAAAAAAACTCATTATATGTCATTAATATCTTAAAATCAATGCAAAGCTAAAGATAGTTTTTGCAATAAGCTTAAAAAAGACCAAAATGACTTAATATAAATACAAATAAACTACAATAATCTAGTAAAGTTACCTTTTTGGCTTACAAAAGGTCCTATTTATACTAGATTTCTTCATATCCTTGTCTTTCCAGGTTTGAAGTTCTCTTTTGTGAAACAAAAACCACAATGTGTTTGATTGTGTGAGAGCATTCTTAACCAAATCCCACCCATAATACTTTTTCCAATCATCTCCATCATTAAAATTTGTTGATTATTTGAAAAATTAAGATTGCCAGCCATAGTAAAGTGGCTTTAGGGGTTAGTGGAGGTGAGGGGAATTTTTTATTCCAAAGGTTTGATGAAGATTCAGGGTCAAAGGTGGGAAAGAAAACCCGTGAATGAAAATGGCTTTGAGCCTTTGGAGGGAAAAAGGGATGTAACTGGGTTGGGGGTTTAGAGTTATGGGTAAATGGCACGGATAGGTCCTCCATTTATCTTATACTCTTATGCAAAATCATCCTTATAAGTATACAATTATGGGCGACTTGAAAAAGTATCCCTCCTCAACCATATAAGAATGTTTGCAAACTCAGTCCTTGTGTAATACAAGTATGGGGATTTGGCAGATTAAGTCCCTCTACTTGTATTTTGAATTAATTACAAATTCCACCCTTGTAGTCTTTTTCTTCTTGTAATACACTTATGGATTTGGCAATTTTTGGTCCCCTCAAGTTATATTTCTTCTGATTTTGACTTCCTCTTGACTTGATTGTTTGACTTTTCTGTTGACTTTTGACCTTGATTGATTTTGCTTCGATTTGGCTTCGTCTTTTTCACACTTTTTCCATTCTGGCCCAATTTTGCCGATTTTGGCTTTGTTTTTCGTCCTTTGTATATCCGTCTTTTCCTGCAACACACAAATGCAAAACAAACATAATATTTGCAGTTTTGTCTTTTTTGGTCATATTAAGGTCCGTATATTTAAGGAAAAAGGTAGGTGTAATTAAGCACATACCAAAAACCCCCAAACAACGGAATTGTCGATCCTCGACGCAATGTTATGAAGTAAACATTTAACGAAACTATGATCACGATCCCCCTTGACTAATAACCTACGAAAAGTATCAATGTTCGTCCAGGCGGAAATAAAGAAATAATAGTTACTGACAAGTCCCGTTTCACCATTTTTCTAATTACACTAAATATCCCTAAAAAATTAGGACTTTTCCTTTTTCCTTGTCTTTAACTACCTGTTTACTTCCTTTATTTTATCAACACTGGGATCATATCGAATGAGAATCGCCCATAGATTAACTACGGATTTCCGAATGATAAATTCATCGCCCCCCGATTTTTTACACTAGTCCCAAACTAAGCTTAAAAATAAAAACCAACCATCTAAGGTACAAGTAAAGAAGCTAACACTACTTAAAACTATAAGACGTTGTCACTCTTGTGCTCCGACAACGTATTCAATTAGAGTGCATTGTGCTTAATTTTAAAAGTTAAATATTAGATCGACAATTTTAGAAAGTAGCATAGCGTTTATGTGCATAATGATATTTCTAAAGACGAAATCTGGGGAAACAGACTAGATCCTCCCCCAACCAGCATCATTCCCTCGATAGATCCCACCCGATTTGACTTAGTGGATATACCTAGGCTTGAGACCCCACAGAGAATGTTCGCAATGTAATAAGCGGGATACTCCCCCCTTATTAGCAGGACCGAAAATATTAGATTTACCGTAAATAAATAAAACTACTCAAACACTGCAAACAGATCAAAAATTTAATGATCTCATTGGTGATGACTATTCCAAGTACGTTTTTTTTATATGATAATATTCACAGATTCAAACACAACTTGACAAACGTAACGATAATCGGTTTCACAGCCTCCCCGGCAGCGGCGCCAAAAATTTGATTGATGCTAAACTACACCTTAAAATATATATAATATATAATACAATATATATAGTAAGTATAATTTAAAAACACAATCAATGAAACCGAGGAGTAGTATAGAATATCCCCGGGTCGTTTATCCCCAACGAGGCTGTGCTGGAGAATCGATACAGTCGGAAAATTGGAGTTTGAATGAGATTAATGATTTGAGAGAGTAGAAAGCTAAATTAATCAATAACAAACAAAAACGATTGAGAAAAACCTAAAAATTATGAAATTAAGCTGAAAAACGAGAGCAGGAATCCCGAACAAGGGGTCAAAAACCTAAAATCTTCAAAATTAACCCTACAAAGAAATTTTTACTTCTAAACTACTCTAGGGAACTAATAATGAAGAATGAAAAAGACTAGACTGAAAACGGAGGTCGTTTGACCCAAAAACGAGTCAAGTCAAAATCCGTACCCGAGACCCGTTCTTTAAAAATCGAAAGTTTGCAAAATTAACCCTACGAAAGTTTTTATATTTTTCCTACGTAAATTATGACTAAAGAAAATTTTCTAAAAAAGAAAAATATTTTTTTTGATAATTTTTGTATTTTTTATGAATTTTTAAAACTTTTAACGAAATTAAATTATAAAAAATACTAAACTATTTTTAAAAATTCTGAAAAAATTACTAAAATTACTAGACCTAAAATCCTACCTAAGAAAAATAAGAAGCCCAAAATTCGGCTTATAAATAAGCCAAAAATAAGCTCAAACGAGCTTATAAGCTTAAGGGACAAAACCCCTTTAAATAACCAAGTGCCCAAGGGTCTAACAGAAAAGACCCAAGGGCACAGCGGTAAGAGGGTTTATAAAGAAGGGTGTATTGAGGGTAGAGACCCGGGTTCGAGCCTTGCTCACCCGGGTTTCCCCTTATCTCCCTTCTTTTTTTTAAACTTTTTAAACAAACTTGATAAGCTCCTTGAGCTTATCATTTCTCATAACTATAGCTTTGTGAGAAAAGCTAAAAAAAAGCTGAAAAAGGGCTTTTTGTTTGGCAGTTTGCTTAAATGAGCTAAGGCAAAAAGCTTTTTGTTTGGACAGTAGCTTAAATTAAGCTTAAGGCTTAATGTGGCTTTTTTCTTGACTTTTTAAACTACTAAGCTAACTTTTAAACTAATAAGCTGAAAGAAGTATCTAACTAACCTAAATAAGCACTAATGAGTTAAAATCTACAACTAAATAAGCTGAAAAGGGCTTAAACTAGACAGAAAGCTTAAATAAGCTTAAGGCTTAAATGGCTAAATTCTTTGTTTTTGATGAATAAAACAAAATAGCAAGCAAAGTTGGAAAATGAGCACACACAGATTAAATCAAATAATATGATCTATAGTACAAAAATGAGCCAATGAAATAAGCAATAAGACAGAAGTTGGCTTATTATTCAACTGTACTAACTTAAAGTTAGATGCTATGGTGTGGCTTTGGACTCTAAACCCCACAATAAGCAAAGGAAGGGCACAATAAGCTATCACAGGCCACTAGCAATCCAAATAAGCAAGTAAGGACACAAAAACAGCTATTGAAAAGCACAAAATAAGCTGGAAAGAAAAATAAGCTATTTCCTACACTATGCTAATGTAAAACAGTCATATCCCTACTTTGAGCTTAAAAATAAGCTACCTAGGGGCCAAACTAAGGTTTGAAAAGCTAGGGCTTAATAAAGGGGCTTATTGGCTTTCTAGAAAAGCCAAAAACTTGGGCTGAGGCCCCCTAATAAGCTAGATAAGTGGGCTTAAAAATGGTGTCTAGCACCAGGGCAACTAAGCTAAAACAAGGGGGCTTAATTTGACAGCTTAAAAATAAGCTGTCAAATAAGCTTAAAATCAAAAACAAAGTTAAAACAGATTGAGCATGGCTTATGAAGAGCTTATATTCAAGATTTCATTTTCTAAAAACTAATTAAAACTGCTGATTTTAGTCTTTGAAAAAGGGTTTTCTCTTTAACAAAAATTGACACCAAATATTTTTGGCAGTTTGGGCTTAAGCTAGCAATTGACTCAAAACACTTTTGTAAACTTGTTTAGACACTTACAAATCACACACTTTGACACTAAAACTCAAATATACAAGAGCTTATCCAAATAAGCTCTTGTACCTTTTCAAAAATCAACAGATTGAAAGAACACTTATAAAAACTTGAAAAACAGTTTTTGGACTAAACAACTTTGGAAAAACAGACTCAAAAGGGCTTAATACTTTAAGCCAAAGTTAACCATATGACACCAACCCATGTCATTGCCATTTTGACCCGTTTTAGTACTTAACCCAAACACCCCTTTAGATTTTAAAAACGGATTTTAGAACTTACAAAAACTGAATTTAACTCAAACTTTTGAAGTTAACTAGCAAACATGCAATAATAAGCACTAAAAAGTAAAAAGCAAAGAGAGTTAAGCACTTTGATAAGCTAATAAGCAAACAGTAAAAATAGCTTGACTAGACAGTTTTAAGCAATAGGCAAGTTCAAGACTAATTTAAGCTCAAATTTCTGAAGACAAGTATCAAATATGTATTAATAAGAACTAAGAAGTAAAAAAGCAAAGAGAAATAAGCACTTTTAATAAGCTACTAAGCAAACAGTGAAAATAAGCTGAAAAATTAAAAAGGCATACCTGAACTCCTTGCTCAAAACAGGAGTGAAGTCAACCTAAATAAGCTCTAATTCCTACCCTAGCTTATAAATAAGCTAAACTAAGCAATCCCAATGAGCCATCCAAGTTTGCTCATTCATCCATGGCTTGACCAAACAGTAGCTTTTCTTTTCTTTTGAATTTTTCTCAAATTTGTATCACAGTTTAAAACAGGTTATAGAGTGACTTAAATTTAGCTTAAAAGTGAACTTAAAAGAAACAAGAATTTGGCAACAATGTGAAACTTAAACCTCAATTTTCATTAAAAAATCACAAGTACATAAAAGCTAGTTTAAAACATAGAAAACTAAAACTGAACTTAAAAAAACTGCATAAAAAAAAACTAACTCTCCATGGCCTCAAGGGGCTTACAAAAGCTTAAATAGTAAAACGAGCTAGGGTTTTTTCACTTGGTCCTCTCTTGTCTTTTTCCTGGGTGTGCTTCTTTGTAGACATATTTGAGTTGTGTGCTTGTTGTGAGAGTGTAGAAAACACAAACAATCCTGGCCCTTGGTTATGCTTGGTGCCCACTCAAAATTATCTCAACCTTTGATCGAATTATGGGAATTAGGATTGCCAAGCTGGATGATAGCCCATGTGGGGGTGGGGTTTAGTTATGGTGATGCTTTTAGATGGATGTGGGGAGTCAACGAGGTGGAAAGGGACAGGTTTGGGAGGTTATGGAGTTTGGCGGGAAATTGATGAGGAAGATATACAGTAGTCAGGAAATTGATGTAAGAGATATACAATAGTTTAAAACCAGGGGTGAAATTTGGTGATTTGTCACATATAGTCCTTCAAGGTTATAATTTCTATTTGCATCACACTGTCCTATTAGTGTTTTACAAGTTTTTGGGAAACTTTGGCAAAAACAACTCCCTTGAGTGAATATAAAGAGTATTACACCACAAGTCCGTGGGTTAACATCTTTAGGGACTTGCAGACTTGGCCCTTGTAGGTTAATTTCATTTGGGCAGTTTGCAGTTTTTGGCCCTTGTGATTTTTTTCTCATTTTCCTTTATAAAAAAGTTAAGGACTTGGAAGAATGGTCCCTAAACTTATTTTCTTCACATTTTTTTGACCTTCGGGTTTGACTTTGGTTGAATTTTTGACACTTGGGCTTTGTCTTGAGACTTTGTCTTGACCACTCTTTTCCATTCCGTTCCGATTTTGGTCGTTTTGGCTTCGTTTTTCGTCCTTTCTTAGAATGAACCGTTCCTCCTGCACAACATAATTAGCTAAAACAAGCATATTTATTGGCATTTTAAGTCGTTTTATTATTTTAGCTTGTTTTTTAAGGTAAAAGGTGTGTGAAATTAACACAAACCATCCTCCCAATGCAACTGTTTACCCAGGTTGCATGATGTGTCATTATCTAAGACCATATTCATGAAGTGCACTGGTTTTGGGCTTGTATGAGATTCTCCAATGTTGACTGATGGCTTCGTGCTTGTACTCCATCGGGATGACAGAGGGTATGGTTTTTTTTTTTCGCTTTATTTCTATTTTTGGCCCACTATTTTTCCTTATTTTATAATGATAACCTGCCCTTTATTTTGTAGTGTGAGCTTCTTTAAATACCTCACATTCTCATTATGACGTCTTAGTAGAGTTGAAACAACGATGTTGCATGCTCCTTTAGACCTGAGCCTCTAATGTCACTCAATATACACTAGACATCCTTAGCATTATTATATATATATATATATATATATATATATATATATATATATATATATATATATATATATATATATATATATATAAAATAGGTAAGATGAGATCCTAGCCCTTGGATCAAATCAACCTAAATTCCAAAAAATTAAAAAAAAAGCAAAGCAATAATTGTAAAATCATCAAACTTCAGGGTCATTTATGAAACTTTGATAAAAAATACCCTCGCGCTTGAACTTCCCCCAAATCAAAAATATTTTCATTTCCGATCATCTCTCTCAAAAACACACACATACACAGTTCCGATCATATCTATCTCTCAAAAACACACACACACACAAAGTTCTGATCATATCTATCTCTCAAAACTCACACACAGTTCCGATCATCCTATATCTAGGGCATCATGGTTAAAACGTTTCAAGGACATTCACCGCCTTCTCCATCTGGTAACTATATCTACGGCATCATTAGGTTTATTTTTGTTTAGAGATTACTGCATTAGGTTTCTTTTTATATTAATCGTTTTATGTTTAATTTGTAGGAAATAAAAAAGTAAAGAAACAGAATCGACAAGTAAGTTTTCAATACTTTGTTGTTGATTTTTTTTGTTGTGCTAGAATGTCAACTGTGATATCTTAGGGTTAATTTTGTTTTGCGTTTGTGATAAAATGAGAGAGTGTGCCTGATTATGCTTGTGATGTGTTAGGATTTGAATTGTCATGCCCTAGGATGTAAATAGGCATGAGGTAGACTTAATTGTGTTTAACGTTTGTGATAAAATGAGTGAGTGTGCCTAATTATGCTTGTGATGTGCTAGGATTTGAACTGTGATGCCCTAAGATGTAAATAGGCATAAGGTAGACTTATTTATGTTTGTTGATTGTAAGAAAATGAGTAGGTGTGCTTGAAAATGCTTGTAATGTGCTACGATTTGAACTCTGATGCCCTATGATGTAAATAGGCATGAGGTAGCCGTATTTGTGTTTGTCGTTTGTGAGAAAATGAGCGAGTGTGCTTGAAAATGCTTGTAATATACTAGGATTTGAATTGTGATGCCCTAGGATTTAAATAGGCATGAGGTAGCCTTAATTGTGTTTGGCATTTGTGAGAAAATGAGTGAGTGTGCCTGATTATGCTTGTGATGTGCTAGGATTTAAACTGTGAATGTAAATAGGCATGAGGTAGCCTTAATTGTGTTTGGCATTTGTGAGAAAATGAGTGAGTGTGCTTGAAAATGCTTATAATGTTCTAGGATTTGAACTTTGATGACCTAGGATGTAAATAGGCATGAGTTAGGATTAATTGTCTTTGCTTTTTTGAGCAAAAAGTTGTGATTGTGCCTGAATATACCTGTAATGTGTTAGGAGTTGAACTGTGATGCCCTAGGATGTAAATAAGTATGAGGTATCCTTAATTGTGTTTGGCGTTTGTGATAAAATGAGCCAGTGTGCCTGATTATGCTTGTAATGTGGTAGTATTTGAACAGTGAAGTCCTAGGATGTAAATAGGCATGAGTTAGGATTAATTGTCTTTCGGTTTATGCAAAAATTTGTAATTGTTCCTGAATATGCCTTTGATGTGTTAGGAGTTGAACTGTGATTCTTAATGATGTAAAATAGGCATGAGTTAGGCTTAATTGTGCCTGCAGATTATCCAAAAATGAGTGATGTGGCTGATTATGCTTGTGATATGCTAGAATTTGAACTGTGATGCACTTGGATGCATGATGATGTAATTATGTATGACTTAGGGGTAATTGTGATTTTCGATTTTTTAAAAGTATTTAGTGTGCTTGATTATGCATGTGATGTGCTAGAATTTGTTTTAATCTTTTCCTTTAAAAAATGTTTCAGGTAATAATGAAGTAGAAAAGAGGAACAAAAACAACGAGAGAAAGAAAAAACTAACAAAAAAACTGCTGAAAAAATGTTGATAAAAAAGCAATAGAAGTGGAAAAATCAATAAGTATTTAATTTAATTTTAATTATCATTGTAATGATATGAAGTGTAAAATGATTGAATTTGCTTAAAAATGCTTGTGATGTGTTAAAAATTGAACTGTGATGTTCTATAGTGTATGCTGATTTGCTAGGAAATGGACTGTGATGTAGAAGAATATATATATTAATGTCTTCTGTGAAATAATGTTTCAAGTGATAATGAAGTAGAAGACAACAACAAAAACAAGGATTTATAGAAAAAAAACAAGAAAAAATGTTGCTAAAAAAACAATTCAAGTAGAAAAACCAATGAGTAAGTATTTAATTTAATTTTAATTTTGATTGAATATGCTTGTGATGTGTTAGAAATTAAATTGTGGTGTTCTAGGATTTATGCTGATATGCTAGACAATGCACTGTAACGTATAAGAATATATGTTTTAATCTCTTCTGTTTAATAATGTTTTCAGGTGATACTGAATCAGATGATACTATTCAAAGAAAGGAATCAAAGAAAAAAGCAACAAAAAAGGCTCTTGTTAAAAAGATTGATAAAAAAAGCAAGCAGACAAGAAAAATAAGCGAAAATCAACTGAAAGCAAAAGTGATTCTAACTTTGCAGTTGGAACATTCGATAAATATAATGAAGTAGAAAGTAAGAAAAAGGGAAAAAGGCCTGCAATAGAAAAGGATTCTGATTCTGAAGATGCAGTGTGCGCTAAAAAGAAGAGAAAAGGAAATAAACTAAAAGATAATATGATTGTTGCGTATCAACCAGAAGTGAAAGCGAAAACAAATGATAGGAAAGCCATAAATGCACGAATGTCACCCAAAAATTTAAAAAGGGTTCTCGATTCACTAACTACTTTACAACAAAATCATCTAAAAAAATAGGATTTGGAGAGTTCGAAGAAAATTTTGATTTTCATTATGTGCCAGGTATAAGTTAGTAGTTGAATTGTGATTATGCTTGATTATGCTTATGATGTGCTAGGATTTGAACCGTAATGTCCTAGGATGAATGATGATGAAAATATGAATGAGTTAGGGTAATTATGCTTGGCTTTTGTTAGAAAATCAATGAGTGTGCCTGAATATGCTTGTAATGTGCTAGGATTTGAACTGTGATGCCTTAGGATGCATGAAAAAGTAAATAGTCATGAGTTAGGGTTAAATGTGTTTGGTGTTTTTGCGAAAATGAGCATATTTGCCTGATTATTCTTGTGATGTGCTAGGATTAACTGTGATGCCTTAAAATGCATGAAGAAGTAAATATGCATGAGTAAGTGTTAATTGTGTTTGGAGTTTGACAGAAAATGACGAGACAGATAAAATCCATCAAATGGATTGGTGCTCCTATGTTTTAGAATCTTTGGTGAAGAGTGTACTAGTTTTTGTGCTTCCGACAAATTCAGTGGACCATTGCTTTTGCATGCAGTAAGTTCACTATATTTACTTGAATGTAGTGAATTAAATATAACAATGTGATGCAGTAGGATTTAAACAGTAATGTACTAGAATATAAACTATCACAATGTAACGTAGTAGACATAAAAGTGTAATGCACTAGGATATAACACACTAAATATAGCAAATATATAACTTGTCATGTACTCGATCTTATACTGATATTAATTTCTTTGTTGCAGCTTATATATGTCAATTCAACTGTGTCTAAAAAGGTAAAGGTTGAAAAATAGTTCCAGCATTCAAGGCATGGAGTTCAAACCTGTTGTTAAAAAGACAACAAGAGGAACTTGATTTGAAAGGGTTTGGACTT
Organism: Tanacetum coccineum; assembly: GCA_026074375.1. Taxonomy (NCBI): domain Eukaryota; kingdom Viridiplantae; phylum Streptophyta; class Magnoliopsida; order Asterales; family Asteraceae; genus Tanacetum; species Tanacetum coccineum. Next base: position 52,744 of record BQNB010017996.1, read on the forward strand.
CTACCAATTGTAAAAGGTTTAGAATCCATTAAACCAAATAAGGTTAACAAAAAGAAGAAATTAAAGAGTATAACAGAAGACGAAGATGAAACACCTTAAAAAGTTAAACAAATTGAAGATTTCCACTATAAAACTTTTGAGGTACTAATCTTTTTATGGTAATGTGGTAGAAAAATAAACTGAAATGCATTAAACAATTAATTGATATGCAATAGGATGTAAGTTTGTTTTCATTGGTATGAATTTAGGTTAGATGTGAATTATTATGTCTGTGATGTGCTAAAAAGTTATCTGAAATGCAGTAGATTTCTTATGATTTAAGTTTTTTTAATGTTTGGTTTTTTTAAGGGTGATTTTGTTTGTCTCATTTTGACTATGATGTGGTTGAAAAAGGCATGTAATGCAGTAAATTGAAATGCAGTAGAAAATAAACTAATATGCAGTAGGATGTAAGTTGGTTTTAATTGACATGACATTAGCTTAGATGTACATGAATATGTCTGTGATGTTCTAAAAAGTTAACTGAAATGTAGTAGATTTCTTATGTTTTAAGACATTTAAATGTTTGGTGTTTTTTTGTGAAAGTCATTATGTTTGTCTGATTTTGACTTTGATGTGATAGGATAAGGCATGTAATACAGTAAAAAGAAATGCAGTAGAAAATAAAAGAACTGAAATGCACATGATTACATCCTACTGTATAGCATTAAAATGATGGTGTATGCATGATAATGTTCATGATGTGCTATTAAAAGAACTGAAATGCACTAGGATGTAAGTTGGTTTTCATTTGCCTGACTTTAGGTTAAATGTGCATGATTATGTCTGTTATGTGCTAAAAAGTTAACTGAATTGCAATAGATTAGTTATGTTGTAAGTCTTTTTAAACCTTGATGTTTTTTATGAAATTGTTTTTGTTTGTCTGATTTTGACTGTGATGTGGAAGAAAAAGTCTTGTAATGCAGTAAATCTTTGTTTATATTTAGGAAATGAAGGAGATTTTAAAAGATAATCTGCTGAAAGGGAGAAACTTAATGGAGGATAATGATAACAAGCTGGACATTGCTTTGGCAGTAAACTCAGATGACGAGGAGTTAAAAAATATTATTGAGAAAAGAAATAAGTTTTTTGTTATGTGAATAAAAAGCTGAAGAAGATGATGAGGATAAAGATAGGGATTTGGAAAAAGATGATGATGATGAAGAAACAGATGGGGATGATGATGCACCAGATGGGGATAATGATTGTGATAACCTAAAACTTGTCCAGGGTTAAGTATTATAAAATATTGTAATTTTCTATCGGAGTCTTTTGATTTTGTCAGCTTTATTGGTAGAAAGATGAAATGTTGACTTCGGTTGACTTATTTTGTGTGAAACGGTTACGATTTAACCGGGTGTTGAGAGAGTCTAGAGTTTCGAGAGTGAATCACTTTTGATTCCTCTTTTCATATCAGAGTGTTTAGGTTGTCATTTTAATGTGTTGCGGGAAGTTTTCTCGTGTTCCACGAGAATCGTCGCGCAGCGCGTACCGGCACGACAGTTAACTGGAGAACAGGTTTAATAATTGGTATGTGCTTAAATACACACACCTTTTACCTAATTAAACTAGCTAAAAAGACCAATAATGAATGAAAATGACATAAAAATGCATTGTATATGTGTATTTAGTGATTTGTGTCTTGCAGGTACGGATATTAAATAAAAGGACAAAAAACAAAGCCAAATCGAACAAAACCAAGAACAAAAATTGGAAGAGAGCAAGAAAACAAAGCCGAAGGCATATTTAATTTTAATGGGTCAACCCGTACCCATTTTAATGGGCCGGGTTACCCATTATCACTTGAAGTTTATAAACCTTAAGCCTAATTTATAACATAAGTTCAAGTCCAATTAGCCTAAATCTATTTATCCATTTCCTGGCCAAGTTAAGTCAAAGTCCAATCCATAACCCAAGTCAACACCTGGGTTAAAGCCTGAGATATAAACGTTGAAACAAGTTACTGTTTATCTCCCCTAATTTCCCTCCCATGTCACCAGGGTAAATCCACGCACCCAATCTCCACTCCATACACACGAGTACTTCTAGAAGCCCTTGACACGCTTGACACACAAGCAACCACGCTGGCAATCCTAAGGATTACTATTGGTGGATTTGACGTGTACGTGATCCAAGGGTTGGATTTGAGATTGTTATAATCAAGGGTTGAGATCAAGGTGGGTGGAGGTACGTCTCAAGGGCTAGAACTTTCTTCATGGTGCTATAAATAGAAGGCCAATCACAGAGTGCAAGATATCTAGTTTAGAAGTAGTGTAGTATAGCTTATTATGTAATCTTTAGCTTATTTCCAGCTTATTGTACTTCTTTAATGTTATTTCATAGCTTGTAAACATTTTACTATTAATAAAAGTCAGTTTCCTTTAATTTGTTTGTTGAATTTAAGCTTTTACTTTTATGCAATTTAATCAAAATGTGTTTGGATTTTACTTAATTAAGCTCAATAAGCTCTTATTACTTGATAAGCTATCATTCATTCAGTTAAGCTTGCTTTAAGCTTAACTGGATAAGCAATTTCATTAAATCCATTCAAATTGATTAAATAAGCCATTTGGAAGATAAGCCAGTTCTGGAAGGGCTTATAAGGCTTATTCAGAGCTTATATCATAAGCTAGCTTGTAAATAAGCTCTAAATGAGCATTTATGATCCTTGTTAGAGCTAGGATCAATGTACACTTTCTTATTTACTGTTCAGCTCAATTTTTTCCCTATGTAGCTTATCTTCCTGCTTATTGACTATTTGTGCTTATTAATGACTGCTTATGCTTATTCTGTCTTATTTTAGCTTATATTGTCTCAAATATCAAGTTTCATCATTAAGATTAGTTTTATTTAGGATTTATATCAAACTGCTTATATCTTAGTCAAATAGATTATAGGTTTAGCTTACTACTAAAATGCTTATTTGTCTGATATTTGTGCTTATTAGTCATTTATTATCATTGTGCTTCATCTGTTTTAGCATTCCATAGCTTATTGTGATCTATCTTAGCTTAAATTAGGATTTCATGTTTTTAAAGGGGTGTTTGGCAAAAGCAGTCTTAACTTTTGTGTAAATTTTGGTTATTAAGTCAGTTTGGATAAGCTTTTATTTAGTCTATATAATAGTTTTAATAAGTTTAGAATAGGTTTAGTTAAGCTTTCTAGTTAAGTTTTTCAAAACTTCAAATCTGTTAATGTTAAGGTGTCTCATTGCTAATTAGTTGAATTCTTAAAAATAGGCTTAAGGTATAGTTGTTCTGAGTTCAAAATGGTTTCCAAAAGTTTCATAGATAATCTGTATTGAGTCATTTTTCTCTTAAAACCTTTTCTCAAAATTATTAGCTTAAAACAGTTAGTCCTTAAATGTCAGTATTGCAGTTCTTTAGAGGATAGATCTTAGCTTATCTTTGAATAATTTTTAGTAAACTTAGCTTATTGAAGTATGATTTAAGTCTGTTTCTAGTTTTTAGAGAGTCAAATTAGGTTCTTGAGTCTCATATACAAGTCTGCAAGTAGTGTTTTTTTTACAAAAATTCCAAAAACAGTTAGGGTAAATTATCCTTCTTAGTTTTCTTTTCCAGCTTATTTCTTTGCCTTAGTTAGCTTAACTTTAGCTTATTTGGGTTCTTTGAGACTAGTCCTCTACCTGTTTTAAGTTTTTAGCTTTTCCTTTTAGCTTATTTAGTCTTAATTTTAGTTTAAAATCTATCAAAAGTCCTTTAAGTTATGTTTTAGTGTCTGTTGTCTTTTAGCCTATTGGTGTTGTTTAGCTTTTGTTCATTTGCTTATTTCCTAGTTTTTGTGCTTATTAAGGCTAGCCCTTTATCTGTGTTCAGTTTTCAGCTTATTTCAAATGCTTATTAGTTCTAAATTATAGCTCAAAGTTTTTCAAAAGTCTTTCAAGTATGATTTTAAGGTCTACTGTCTTAAAGTTTTTTAGAGTTTTTCAGCTTATTTTCTTTGCTTATTTCTAGTCCTTAAAGCTTTTTAGGTTTAGGTGAGGGTATGTTTCAGCTTATTCACTTTTCTTATTAGCTTATTAGGGGTTTGCTAATGCTTTTTAAAGCCAATCAGTTTTAGCTCTTAAAGTCTAAAAAGTCCTAACTGTCACTTTCTTTTATGCTTTTTTTTCTTGCTTAATAATAAGCTCTGCCCTTAAGCTCTTCATTAAAGTTGCTTATTTTCGTCTTAACTTTAGCTTTTTCAAAAAGAAATTAAAAAAAAGAGTTTTTACAAAAAGGAAGGCCACAGGGTTCGAACCTGTGACCTCCCCTTCACACACACAACACCTCTACCACTACGCCCTGTGGTCTTTTTCATAAGACCCCTACACTATTAATTATTTATACCAGTTTTAGTTTTGAGCTTATTTTGCTTATTTGCTCTTTATCTGCTTATTCTTTCAGCCAAATTTCCAGTTTTAATTTTTCATGGATTTTAAATAAGTCAAAGTATTTTTCATAAATTTTCCAGATTTTTAATAATTAGTTTACTATTTTTAGTATTTTATTTAGATTAAATATGCTTTTAATTCATTAAAAATAAAATAAAAATCAAAAAAAATATAATTTCTTTTTCAAAAATTATTTTAATACATTTAGGTTTTATAAATTTGCAATTTGAGTTTTTAAAGTTTTAATTTGTCTTATCTGGTTAATTAGTTTGTTTTAGTGTGCCTTAATTGTTTTTTAATGTCGTTAAGTTTTAATTTGCCTTAATTATTAGTTTAGCTTGCCTTTTTCTTTCCTGTTGCGTTAGTAGATTTAGAATCTAAAATCAAATCTTTTATGACATTCAAGCTCGATTCCTGACATAATGGTGAATTTACATTCACCTCTCACCGAGGAGAACGATACCTGTGTTGATTACTTATTATTCTTTCCTAAGATTAATTTGTATGATACTTTGCTTACGTATATGTATATTATATATATATTATTCTTGGGATGATCGTGAAGCATAGAAATATTGCAACTTTCTTAAAATGTTGATCCATAGTTGAAAATTGAAATGAGCACACTCACATAATATATAATAATTGTCGGGAGTGAAAAGTTTACAAGTTACAAATATGAGTAGTGTTAGCATCTTATCTTGTATTTTAACGATGATTTCATTTTTGAGCTTGGTTTGGGGCAAGTAAAAAATCGGGGACGATGAATTTATCCTTTAGACATCTATAGATTATTCTATAGGCGCTTCTTGTTCTATGACCCTAAAAGTTATGAAAATACGGAAAGTCCAAACACTTTAGTTAGATTGCTTAAAAGAAAAATATAAAATGTATAAAAAAGAGAAAAAGGAAAATAAGGAAAATATAAAAATAGATAGAGAAATAAAAGTGTAGAAAAATGGTAAAACGGAGCATTTCAAAACTAGTGATTTCTTAATCCCCTTAGATGAGCACTTATCTACTTTTTGAGGTGATTGGTTTAGGGGGATTAGAATTTTTGGTTTTAAGCGTGTATTTATAACATTGCGTGAGGGCACGGCAATAGCTTAGTATGACAGATTTTGGTATGTGCTTAAATACACATACCTTTTACCTAATTAAACGAGCTAAAAAAACCAATAATGAATGAAAATGACATAAAAATGCATTGTATATGTGTATTTTGTGATTTGTGTCTTGCAGGTACGGATATTAAATAAAAGGACAAAAAATGAAGCCAAATCGAACAAAACCAAGCACGTAAATTGGAAGAGCGTAAGAAAACGAAGCCGAATGCATATTCAATTTTAATGGGCCAACCCGTACCCATTTTAATGGGCGGGTCAGCCCATTATCACTTGAAGTTTATAACCCTTAATCCTTATTTATAACATAAGTCCAAGTCCAATTAGCCTAAATCCATTTATCCATTTCCTGGCCCAAGTTAAGTCAAAGCCCAATCCATAACCCAAGTCAACACTCGGGTCAAAGCCTGAGATATAAACGTTGAAACAAGTTACTGTTTATCTCCCCCAATTTCCCTCCCATTTCACCAGGGTAAATCCACGCACCCAATCTCCACTCCATACACACGAGTACTTCTAGAAGCCCCTGACATGCCTGACACACAAGCATCCACACTAGCAATCCTAAGGATTACTATTGGAGGATTTGACATGTACGTGATCCAAGGGTTGGATTTGAGTTTGTTATAATCAAGGGTTGAGATCAAGGTGGGTGGAGGAGCGTCTCAAGGACTAGAAGTTTCTTCATGGTGCTATAAATAGAAGGCCAATCACATAGTGCAAGATATCTTGTTTAGGAGTAGTGTAGTATAGCTTATTATGTAATCTTTAGATTATTTCCAGCTTATTATACTTCTTTAATGTTATTTCATAGCTTGTAAACATTTTACTATTAATAAAAGTCAGTTTCCTTTAATTTGTTTGTTGAATTTAAGCTTTTACTTTTATGCAATTTAATCAAAATGTGTTTGGATTTTACTTAATTAAGCTCAATAAGCTCTTATTACTTGATAAGCTATCATTCATTCAGTTAAGCTTGCTTTAAGCTTAACTGGATAAGCAATTTCATTAAATCCATTCAAATTGATTGAATAAGCCATTTGGAAGATAAGCCAGTTCTGGAAGGGCTTATAAGGCTTATTCAGAGCTTATTTCATAAGCTAGCTTGTAGATAAGCTCTAAATGAGCATTTATGATCCTTGTTAGAGCTAGGATCAAGGTACACTTTCTTATTTACTCTTCAGCTCATTTTTTCCCGTTGTAGCTTATCTTCCTGCTTATTGCCTATTTGTGCTTATTAATGCCTGCTTATGCTTATTCTGTCTTATTTTAGCTTATATTGTCTCAAATATCAAGTTTCATCATTAAGATTAGTTTTATTTAGGATTTATATCAAACTGCTTATATCTTAGTCAAATAGCTTATAGGTTTAGCTTACTGCTAAAATGCTTATTTGTCTGATATTTGTGCTTATTAGTCATTTATTATCATTGGGCTTCATCTGTTTTAGCATTCCTTAGCTTATTGTGATTTGTCTTAGCTTAAATTAGGATTTCATGTTTTTAAAGGGGTGTTTGGCATAAGTAGTCTTAACATAAGTTAAGACTGCTTGTGTAAATTTTGATTATTAAGTCAGTTTGGATAAGCTTTTATTTAGTCTATATAATAGTTTTAATAAGTTTAGAATAGGTTTAGTTAAGCTTTCTAGATAAGTTTTTTAAATCTTCAAATCTGTTAATGTTAAGGTGTCTTATTGCTAATTAGTTGAATTCTTAAAAATAGGCTTAAGGTATAGTTGTTCTGATTTCAAAATGGTTTCCAAAAGTTTCATAGTTAGTTTGTACTGAGTCATTTTTCCCTTAAAACCTTTTCTCCAAATTATTAGCTTAAAACAGTTAGTCCTTAAATGTCAGTATTGCAGTTCTTTAGAGGATAGATCTTAGCTTATCTTTGAATAATTTTGAGTAAACTTAGCTTATTGAAGTATGATTTAAGTTTGTTTCTAGTTTTTAGAGAGTCAAATTAGGTTCTTGAGTCTCATATATAAGTCTGCAAGTAGTGTTTTTTTACAAAAATTCCAAAAATAGTTAGGGTAAAATGTCCTTCTTAGTTTTCTTTTCCAGCTTATTTCTTTGCCTCAATTAGCTTAACTTTAGCTTATTTGGGTTCTTTGAGACTAGTCCTCTACCTATTTTAAGTTTTTAGCTTTTCCTTTTAGCTTATTTAGTCTTAATTTTAGTTTAAAATCTATTAAAAGTCCTTTAAGTTCTATTTTAGTGTCTGCTGTCTTTTAGCCTATTGGTGTTGTTTAGCTTTTGTTCATTTGCTTATTTCCTAGTTTTTTTCCTTATTAAGGCTAGCCCTTTATCTGTGTTCAGTTTTCAGCTTATTTCAAATGCTTATTAGTTCTAAATTGTAGCTTAAAGTTTTCAAGTCTGATTTTAAGGTCTACTGTCTTAAAGTTTTTTTAGAGTTTTTCAGCTTATTTTCTTTGCTTATTTCTAGTCCTTAAAGCTTTTTAGGTTTAGGTGAGGTTATGTTTCAGCTTATTCACTTTTCTTATTAGCTTATTAGGGTTTGCTAATGCTTTTTAAAGCCAATCAGTTTTAGCTCTTAAAGTCTAAAAAGTCCTACTTGTCGCTTTCTTTTATGCTTCTTTTTCTTGTTTAATAATAAGCTCTGCCCTTAAGCTCTTTATTAAAGTTGTTTATTTTCGTCTTAACTTTAGATTTGACCTCCCCTTCACGTACACAACACCTTTACCACTGCGCCCTGTGGTCTTTTTCATAAGACTCCTACACTATTAATTATTTATACCAGTTTTAGTTTTGAGCTTATTTTGCTTATTTGCTCTTTATCTTCTTATTCTTTCAGCCAAATTTCCAGTTTTAATTTTTTTTAGATTTTAAATAAGTCAAAGTATTTTTCATAAATTTTCTAGATTTTTAATAATTAGTTTACAATTTTTAATATTTTATTTAGATTAAATCTGTTTTTTAATTCATAAAAAATAAAAAAAATCAAAAACAAATTCTTTTTCAAAAATTATTTTAATACATTTAGGTTTTATAAATTTTCAATTTGAGTTTTTAGACTTTTAATTTGTCTTATTTGGTTAATTAGTTTGTTTTAGTGTGCCTTAATTAATTTTTTAATGTCATTATGTTTTAATTTGCCTTAATTATTAGTTTAGATTGCCTTTTGCTTTCCCGTTGCGTTAGTAGATTTAGAATCTAAAATCAAATCTTTTATGACATTCAAGCTCGATTCCCGACATAATGGTGAATTTCCATTCACCTCTCACCGAGGAGAATGATACCCGTGTTGATTACTTATTATTCTTTCCTAAGAATAATTTGTATGATACTTTGCTTACGTATATCTGTATTATATATATATATATATATTATATTTGAGGGTTATTTGTTTGATACGTATAAAAACGAATATCAATAATCGTGGGTGAATTTAACGAACTTATTTGATAAGTGATTTCGTAATTTGAAGTAACGTTTTTCTAGAACGTAAATCGTGGAGGTATGAATTAAAAGTTATCAGAAAACGAGCGTTTTCGTTAAATTTGAGTTAAGTGCGTATCGGTCGTAAAAGTGAAATTTGTGAACGGAGTCTAAAGTGACAAGATGTATTTTTGAAGTCGAGAAACTTTTAAACTTGTGAGAAAGGTTTTGGTTTGATTTGAAGTAACTTCGCATTGTGGTCCCGACACGTCCGATAAATGTTCAAAATGAATTTTGGGGAAGTTTAAGTTGGAATTATGTCATGTAAATAACCATGGTTATTGAAAAAATGTTTGTAAGATCAATAAAAATACTACGAAACTTCGGGAAATATTTTAAAGTCAAAGTTTTTGAGTTTTAAGTGAACCCGACACGAAAAGATGAAAAGGGTGCGTTTGGTTGGCGTGGTCACAAAAGGGAAAGAACAAAAATGGTCACTTTTAAATTATGGTTGTGGTGGTAAATTTATTTAGAGTCAAGGGCTTATTAGGGCTTATATTTTTGATACTTTGCTTAATAATAAGCTAGTTGGGCTTATTTGATGTTTGGGTTTACTTGTTTAGTTCGGCCCAACCGAAAGGAAAGAATGGGTTATTGGGCTCGACCCAATAACCATTCGGCCCTTTTTGTTTTCGGCTTATTTGCTTATAGCTTATTTTATTTCGGGCTTATTAAGGCTTTGGCTTATGGCTTATTTGTTTCGGCTTATGTTGGTTTCGGCTTGTGGCTTATATTTTTTTTATTTCGGGTTTTATATTTTGGGCTTAAAAAGGATATGGACTTTTTTTTAACTAACGGACTAAATATTAAGACATTAATGGGCCGTGAGGCCCAATGACTAGTAAATGGGCTAATGGACTCAAATGGGATTTTAAAATGGCTATGTTGGACTTAACAAGTGATAATGGACTAACGTTGGGCTTTCAGGCCCAATAGGTCAAAACTTGATAATATGAACGATTAAAACGGATAAATTGGTTAACAAGTAGCGTCGAAAGTGGAAAATGGTTATATTGGTCAAACTTTAGTCAGGATTGAGAAATCGCTTAGAGAATATGGACTTTTGGCACTTTGTCGGAATATTGAAAATATTGAAATATAAGGTTTGGAAACCTTGGAAACCTTTTTACAAACGGACGGGTCATGTCGAAATTTTGTGAAAAATGTCACACTTAGAAAATAATGTGGAATAATTATTTTGTGTCGATTCAACTAAAAGACAAAAGATGACTTTTTAAAACATTAAGTGTTAAGGTTAAACGATTTAACATGGACGTACTAAAAATGACAAGATTTTATACTTAGCATTTTAGTATGATAAAAAGATGAAAATAATAATAAAATATATATTGTTTTATTTAAAGAGTCAATTATGGAGATGTTAATTTGTTTTTTTTTCAATCTTTGAATTCATACTTATTTCTCGTCGGATTCTCTTGGATTGTTTGGTCAACTGGCTCGTTTTAACGATTGGAGATGTTTTGAGTATTTTGTGTTGATGTCGTACTTAGCCCAAGTGCATCGAGTTGTTTTACGTAGTTACCACACAACCATGATACCAAAACGTTTTGCAATGAGAATGAGATTTTGAAATGAGAACAAGTATTTAGGTAATAAGGATAAACGTTTTGTAATGAGAATGAGGTCTTGAAATGAGAACAAGTGTTTTGGTAATAAGGATAAAGGTTTGTAATGGAAATAAAGGTTTAAAACGAGAATAAGAAATTGGTGTGAGTAAAGACGAACGCTTGTACAATAAATCAATTTGTACAATAAATATTAATAAGGTGAAATTAATGATTAGGTCATGGCCGGGTACCGTTATGCATTGTAGAGATATTTGGTTTGTTGTAGAGATATTTGGTTCGTTGTGTAGAGGTTATTTGGTTCATTGTGTAGAGATTGTTTGTGCGTTGTGTGGAGATTATATGTGCGGTTACCATCATCTGTCGAGGTGAGTTCTCGTAGCCCTACTTTTTAAATCTTTTCTGTTAGGGGAAAATGATACTCAAATGTGTTTTGAACTGTTTTCTGAACTGTGCGAAATGTGGTTTTGTTTTTGGGACAATTTATGTGCTTATGACTGCTAAGTGAATGATATGTGTTGGTACGATATGTTGTGTGGAACTTCGCCCTATATAGCTCTAACTGGTAGGCTTTAGGTGCGATAAGACATCCAGG
>BQNB010017997.1:0-27296 GCA_026074375.1 Tanacetum coccineum
AAGATAAAAGTGAAATAAGAAAAAAAAAAATCAAGAAATAAAATAAAAAAATAAAAGTAAAGTAGAAAAAAAAAGACATTAAGAGGTGTTAAGACACCCCCTCCACATCTAGTCCAGTAAGAGGTTTATGCCTCTTACTGCCTCTTAATGGCCAGAAAAAACAAACGCTCTTAATAGTGTTTGGATCTTACTGCCTCTGAATGACATAAAAAAACAAACAGTTTTAATGACTTAAATGTCTGACCGCGTCTGAATGAGTCAGATTAAGATGCTGTTAAGAGGTATTTCTGAAAAAACAAACACCACCTAAATAGTGGTCAATAATAAATCATAACTCAAGGGGTTTTCTATCATTCTACATGGTATCAGCCATTAAGATCCTAAACCCTAATCACGTATCTTCCGCTCAAAAACACTAACCTTCTTCACAAAATAGTTGTCCTCCGGTCATCGACAACTCGTCGATGATTCGGATGGATCCTTGTCAAACCCTAAATCAAAAAAAAAAACCCTAGCCGCCATCGTCATCATCACCAGCCCTCAAAGAAAAGCATGACGTCATCGTCACCAGCCATCCTTCCAATATTATCGTGATCTTTTTTACTTGTGTCGGATCTGAAGATCTGTTTCCTGATCAACAAGACCGTGGTGCAGCAGCTATTATGGTTTTTTTTAAGTTTTATTATTTGTTTGTTGTGTTGGTGATTTGTGCTAAGGTCACAAATCCACACAATCGTATGTTGTTGTTCGTGCTTCGGTTATATTGGTTTATCCAGGTTTATCAGTTCATGACTTCAAGTTTGAAGATTGTTTGAAGACGCTTGTTGTCGGATGTCTTCATCGCTATTATTTCTTTTAATGTTTTGTCTTTTTTTTTCTTTTTTTTCTAGTTTACTACTCTAGTCCGAGCTTTTGCGATTTCGCCACTCGGACTGCGGGGAAGTATTAGTAAATAAATAGGCCCAAGCCCGTTTGTGGGTTTAGGGTATTAGGGTTTTACCACTATAAATAGTGGTCAATAATAAATCATAACTCAAAGGGTTTTCTATCATTCTACAAATTCTAGATACTCATTGCCCATGCCTATGCATCGTTCTTTATGATCACTTGCAACCCCATATGGCCATATCAAGGATAAAGATCCTCTAAAGTTCATATGAACTTTACCGGTAAAGTTCTCTCACAATAATAAAGTAAACCGAGTCCCTCCGTAAGCCCCACTATTGTGTTTGTGAGAAAACTTTACCGGTAAAGTTCACAGGAACTTTAGAGGATCTCTATCCCTATATTAATCTATCACTGCATAGATAGTTTTATAGTATATACATATGACATACGGTGCTTTAGCAAGTTTCTTGCTTTCTTTTTTGATCACTCTATCTCAGTTATACATGTTGGACTGTACGTAACGATGATCACATGTCACTGTTGTTATCTCAGGCACCTCATCGCAAACTCGGCTTTATCTCTCTAAGACAAATTGCATTGACCAAATGCCCGTAATAAAGCGGCCACGGTTACAAAAAAAAACATACATCACAAAAATCAATTAAAACTTCACCCACACACAGACCATTCGGTCGACTACGCCACCTAATCTTCAATTTTTTTTCCAAAGGGACGAATTCCATAGGTGTCTCGTAAGGGGAGGACGCGTCTCACAGGGAAACCAACTGAAAGGACGACCGACCGAAAGGTCAACCCATTACGTACAGTCTTAGGTCTTAGATACCGAAAGCTATGATGTTATAAAAAGTTTTCATTTTTATTAAGTCTAAAAATCAAAAAGAGGTGACCCTTTCCATCAATGAACAAAACATATAAAGTTGTTCAAAAAATCTGAAACTTTTTCATTACAAACGAAAGAAAAATAATTTAAAATTTCTTTAAACAATATTCTTTTCATTATTTCTCTTCAATCACAATTTTCTTAACAAGTTTTTTCGTTGATTTTATTACTTTGTATATACCCATGTTCTAAAGGAATTTTATATTTATATACAACTAGATTCAAGGCCCGCCCGTTGGGCGGCGAGTTTTAAGGTATTATTAGAAAAAACATTGGCATTTTGATACTTGTTGGCTATTGTGTTTTATTGTTTGAACTATTGGCTATAATTTACATAAGTTATGGTTGATTTGAATTAGTTCAAATTTAGTAGATAACTTTAGAAATGATTTTATCATTAAAACTGATTATAAAAAAAGGAATGTTTGAAAAATATGTCAAAAAGATTTTCGGTTTTATGTTTGAACATTAATGTTTTTCAAAAAAGTTCCTATAATTTTGTACATTAATAATTTTCGGTTAAGACTTTATGTAATTACCTCGTTGACTCAATTAATGAGATGGTGAAGACAGGTACGTGTCAAAAAGAGTTTTGTTTAAATTCTTTCAACATTAATGTTGTTCAAACTTTCCTATATTTTTTAACATTAATGATTTTCGGTTAAGAGTTCTGCATTAATGATTTTCGTTAATTACTGGGAGGGTTTTGTTATATGTTTTCAGCCGTTGATTATTTTTGTTTTTACACGTGTCATTCTCTAGATTATTTGGGCCAAGATTAGTTTTCAAAGCGGTTTAATATAGTTTAAATCTATATATATATATATAGTAATATAGATAGGATATAGGTTATAGATTTTTTAAATTTTTGAAAACCCATTGATATCTAGTTTCAGAATAAGACTAATTTTTGTTTCATAACATAAAAAAATCTATAACGAACTTGTTGATCTGGTTGTTCTTAGCAATAGCTTGAACCCGATTACCCTGCATTATATATGAATATCAATTGCATAATGCAACTATCAAACAATTATTAATAAAAGAACTTATAGACTATATGAATTGTACAAAAAGATTACATGTTGATCTTGCAATACGCAGTCTAAACTTCATAGCTCATTCGGTTTTCCTATAGGGTGAGACTTCCAAATACTGATGCAACGCACTAATATTCTGATATCATCGAGCATTGGATCCAAGTCACACACTTGAGTCATGTTCATCTCCATTTCTTTTGCTACAAACACAAAGAAAAGATGAGTGTTTCTGATTTAACCTCAAAATACGAATGCAATTGAAAATTGAATAGATATAATATTATAGATCCAATATCTAACATTAAGTGCGTGTGTATTAATTTGAAGAAAAAGGTGAGTGCTACTGTATGTATGTGCCTGTATTTATAATCTATTGAATAGGTTAGCATGTTCATTTGAATTTCAAAAGCATTGGTGGATAACTAAGGAAATGATTTATCATTCAAAATTATTATCCCGAAAAATCAGGATGTTTGTTACAGTTTCAAAAGGGATTTTCGGTTTTCTTATTAAATGTTTATTATTCTTCAAACTTTCCTAATTTAAGCCATTATATTTTTTGAACTATCCTTAATTAAATGATTTTTAAATTTTGAAAACCATTGATATCTAGTTTCAAGAATAAGACTAATTTTATGTTTCATAACATAAAAAAATCTATAACCTATAGTTAGAAAACCATTGATATATGGTTTCATAATATTATAAAAACCATTGATATCTAAAATCATATATGATTTAATAACATTAAGAATGAAGCTGATTTAAGAGTTTCATAACATTAAAAATGAAGTTAATTTCATAGTTTAATATCATTAACACATAAACTATAGCCATTAAAATAACATATTAAGTAATAACATATAAAATTAATTTAACTAAGAATATACCTTGAAAATTGATGTTCCACAACATAACTGAGTTGATTCATACGATTAATGAGATTGGGCATAATTCTTTGTTTGCTAATAAATTTACATCTTGTTTTTTGTCACATATCTTACTCTAGAAATTGAATTTAGGGGATAAGATGTTAATGGTTGTTTTGAAGAATTATTTGTTCATAGGATTATATGAAATTACATGAAATGTTACAATCAAATGGTATTTATACTAAAAGTGATAAATGTTGAAAGTTGAGTTTGAATGTTCTTGTTGACTTGACTTTTCTTTTAATGCTCAATGTTGAAGGTTTTGTTTTGAGAGATTTTGTGTTACAGTTTCAAAAGGATTTTCGGTTTTCTTATTAAATGTTTAATATTCTTCAAACTTTTCTAATTTAAGCCATTATATTTTTTGAACTATCCTTAATTAATTGATTTTTAAATTTTGAAAACCAATGATATCTGGTTTCAAGAATAAGACTGATTTTATGTTTCTATAACATAAAAAAATCTATAACCTATAGTTAGAAAACCATTGATATCTGGTTTCATAATATTATAAAAACCATTGATATCTAATCTAAAATCATATATGATTTAATAACATTAATAATGAAGTTGATTTCAGAGTTTCATAGCATTAAAAATGAAGATGATTTTATAGTTTAATATCATTAACACATAAACTATAGCCATTAAAATAACATATTAAGTAATAACATATAAAATTAAATTAACTGAGAATATACCTGAAAAATTGATGTTCCACAACATAACTGAGTTGATTCATACGATTAATGATCAGATTGGGCATAATTCTTTGTTTGCTAATAAATTTACATCTTGTTTTTCGTCACATATCTTGCTCTAGAAATTGAATTTAGGGGATAAGATGTTAATGGTTGGTTTGAAGAATTATTTTTTTATAGGATTATATGAAATGTTACAATGGAATGGTATTTATACTAAAAGTAATGAATGTTGAAAGTTGAGTTTGACTGTTCTTGTTGACTTGACTTTTCATTTAATGATGAATATTGGAGGTTTTGTTTTACATTTAATGCTGAAAGGGGAAATGAATATGAGCCGTTGATTGAAAGGGAGATGTTACAGTCATGGTTGTATGGGTAATTTTTGTGAGAATTAAATGCCGGTTAATATGAATCGTTGATTATTTTAAGATTATCCACGTGTCATTGTTTCAGATTTTGGGGCCAAGATTAGGTTTTCAAAAGCTTGTTTTATATAGGTTATATATTATATATATATATAGATATATTCGAATTATCCTTAATTAATTGATTTTTAAATTTTGAAAACCAATAATATCTTGTTTCAAGAATAAGACGGATTTTATGTTTCTAACATAAAAAAAATATATTATTTCATAAGCCTTGTTTTATATAGGTTATATTATTATATATTATATTATATATTACTATATATTTAATATATTTATATATATATATATATATATATATATATATATATATATATATAGGTTATAGATTTCAAAAGCTTGTTTTATATAGGTTATAGATAGATTATTTTGTTCCTCATCAAGCACACTTATTACTTTCAAGTTGAGACCCCTTTAGGTCCCCTATTCTCTATAGATTCATTAAAGGTGGAAAGAAAACACAATAAAGACTATGACCAAATCACAAATTTACACATCAGGGGAACAATCTCCCACTATATAACTTTTTTTTTTGGGTAAAGGGTTTCCCCGGTAAATATATTACACCAAAAAACATTTAAGTATAAAGGATGAGGGTGAAGTCCCTCATTATCGCAGTTCATTTGGACGCAATTACAAGCTACAAAATGATATATCCTAACCACAAACATAAAGAATGGACGGATCATTCTTATGACAACTAACGAAAGTAAAACAAATACTTCCTAACAATAATCTATACGGATATCCAGATTGATGAAACTCCACTACACAGCGTTGAATCTCGTCATAGAATCTTTCCAATGAGTAGCAACTTCAAAGACATGTAACATCCTTGATCCATTCATTAAAGAGATATAATTGTGCATCATTCCAGTCAAGACTCACATTAATGCTTAATTAATTCTATCAAAGCACACATTAATTCCAGTCAAGACTGGAATTAATTCCAGTCAAACAACCCAGAATAGATCAAGATGCACATTAATTCCAGTCCAACCAAATCCCTAAAACATAGGGATTAAGCCATAACAGCCATCACCATCATCATCATCATGATTGAAACACCAAATCAGTTCATCAGATTGTATAGTCATCTGACATAAACTCTCCAATATCTTTCATGCATCCACGGACCAAAGAAACCGCAATACAAATTGTCTCCAAAACAGACAATGTACCTAATTGGAGTTAAGCCCAGCGTTCACGGATCATGAATTCAAGAACCTTCCAAATTGCCTACACGTCTAACTTCCAACTAGACACTTCCCAGAACCAACCATTGATTCAGCCAAGATGAAACAGATTGTAAACACTGTATCACCCTAAACAAACCCTGAAATTAGGGTTTTATATCAATGATAACCATATCATGGAAGACTTCCAAACACGAAACCCTAGAATTAGGTTTTCGGCTTCATATCAAACTTCCATTAGACGACCCAAGAGACTTCATAACTTTGGTTGTTCATCATCCATAGTAGACATCAATCAGCAGAAAGGATCAAACCAATTACCCAAAAGTATTCATATAGGAGACCTTTTTTAACATGTAATTAACGGACAAACCTTTAGCAATCTCCTTTGAAAACCTCACCTTACATTGGTAAACGAGTTAAGCCATAGTACAGGTATTACACAAAAACACCCCATATCCGTTCAATTGGCTAACCCAACACAAGCAAACTACCGAATTCACCCAGTGTTAATTATTAACCCACCGCAGCGCAAAACATAGGCATAGGGAACATTAACGACATATATTTAGCACTCGAACAAGCATACCATCTTGTTTGCATCGAGAGATCAACCAAGAAAAAGGTGAAACCATATCGCATGCAGGCCCAGGACTTCATATATACATACCATGGTTTTGAAAACACTAGATGACGAAACAAAAAAGACCCTAAAAGCTTATGGATTACTTCTACCCAGATTGATAAGATCTTGAAATTAGGGTTCATCACATCCCTAAAATCATAAATGTTACGATTCCTAAAACATCATGCACACTAGATCACACCAGATCTCTAAGTCGACAAGGCACCCCGCATCGACACAAAACATAGCGAGTATACCCTGAGTACGCTCACAAAAACCAAAAACCTTAATCTTAAACAATCCAGCCCCGAAAATACACCCATTAACTAATAATACAAGATTAAAAAGGGATAACAAGAGTGTTATAAGGCAAGCGAATCAAGAAGAAAAAGAGTAGCGTACAGAATGAATGATCATATGCGACTTGCAATGTAGGGGTAAATTTCATTTCCTTTAAAGGCAGCCGTAAACACAGATAAAGAAACTAACCTTAATCCACGAGAGGCTTAATGTAGATTTAGATGATCGAATAGTAGATAGGCGACTGGAAATCAATTATGAAAGCGTATACTCCCCCAAAGGATTAAACCAATGATAAACAGCATCTAATAATGCACTACCACAAACCACCATCAAGATAACAAAAGAAAGGCTGAGTTATTGACCGGATTAAGCATAAGAGTGGCGGCCATATAAATTTTAGAATCTCATCCACTTCATTTTTTCCTCACAAAAATTACAGATCAAAATCACAAATACACCCAACCTTGATTTCACCTTAAACCTCATCTCGCTTTTCCCATGAATCTTGCCATCAAGCTGGAAAGAAAAACACCACTGATATTTTGGGCACCATTCAATAATCATTGCAGGATCGTTAAGGCGATTCAAAAAGCATTGATTTTGATCGATTGCACCATAAATCACAATTGATTCATTAAAAAATAGATGCTAATTAGTTAAACGATACAAATTTAGTTGATGTTCGAGTTGTGGATGCTGAAAATCGGGTGGTGGATTGTGAAATCGTAGTTATGGAAGAAGCTGTTGACGCCGAATACAAAAGAGAAAATAGTTGATGTTTAGTTAATTCACATGTGATTTGTTTTGTTTTGTTATCCTAAAATTTGAATCACATGTGGTTCACCATTTTTTATTGTATCGTGAATCACATATGATCCTCTTTTTGTTGTGTTAGCTTCTACAATAAAAAAAATCATAAATCATTAGTATTTTTTTTTAAGATTAGCGATTTTTAAATAAGAAAAGGAAATGACATTTTCTCTGTTATGTTATCAAACGAGATTCTAAAACAAAATCACATGTGATTCTGTAACATATACTATTAGCACGCCGAGACCAATTTCTATTACTAAGAACCTAATGTAGAAATAATCCATTTACCTCTTGAAGGAAAAGTTTTTAATATGATAGAGGAATGTATGAAATGTATAAAAATTATGATGAAATCGGTGGTTTTGAAATTAAAAAACTAGCAAAAAAAAAACAAGATGTGTTGGGGTATGGGTTTACTGTAAGAGCATGTTTTGTATGTGGTAGTCTTAATCATTTAATCAGAGATTGTGATTTCCATGAGAAGAGGATGGCTAGAAAAGCTGAGTTAAACAATGGGTGGAACAGAAAGTCTAGTCAAAGGGAGATAAGGCAAACTTGGAACAATGTGCAAAGAGTGAATAAACAAAACCAATTTGTTCCTTCAGCAGTACTAACTAGAACTGGCAAAATTCCAGTTAATACTGCTAGAGCTAGCGGTACTAAAAATGTTAGTACTGCTAGGCAAAGTTTTAACAGACAGGCAGTACTAACTAGTACTGCTATGAAAGTTAATACTGTTAAGCCCATTGTGAATAGAGTTAGACCAGCAAATGTTTTTCACAAAACTCATTCACCATCTTCAAGGCCTTTCAAAAAGACAACAGTACTTAGCACAAATTTTTCAAAACAAAAAGTTAATACTGCTAAGGTAAATGCAGTTAGTGCTGTTGGGGGAAAAAGGGAAACTGCTGTTAAGCCCTCAGCAGGTTGTAATTGGAGACCACAAAGATACAACTGGCACAATGTCTCCAAATACAATGGTGGATCCAGTCTTAGAAATTGTTACACTTTCAAAGATCCACTAGGCAGACTCAAGCCCAAACAGGCTTGGGTCCCTAAGAGAATCTAATCTCTTTCATTTGATGTGCAGGATTATCTACATAGAGCTTTAAAGAATAAAAGGATTGTTGATAGTAGATGTTCCAGGCACATGACTGGAAACAAGGCATACCTTGCTGAATTTCAAGACTTTAATGGTGGCCCTGTTGCTTTTGGAGGTAGTAAAGGTTACATCACTAGTAAAGGTAAAATAAAATCTAGAAAGTTAGATTTTGAGGATGTATGCTTTGTGAAAGAACTTCAGCATTTCAATCTCTTTTCTGTGTCACAAATGTGTGACAAAAAGAACAAGGTTCTGTTTACTGACTCTGAATGTTTTGTTTTATCTCTTGAATTTAAGTTACCTGATGAAAATCAAGTATTACTTAAAATCTCCAGACAGAATAATATGTACAGTTTCAATTTAGAGAACATTGTTCCTTCAGGAGGATAAGCTTGTTTAATTGCAAAGGCCACAATTGATGAATCTAACAAATGGCATAGGAGGTTGGGTCATGTTAACTTCAAAAACTTAATCTAAACAGATATTAAACTATCTCAATTGCACAGTTCCTTACGCAATCTCTCTCCAATACTCTCAAATATACAAGCCCTAATATCTCTCTTAATGACGATCACACTTTTGACTACAATGGCTGTTCTTGATTCATGTCCTAAGCACAACATGGTCGCGTCTCTGGAGAAGTCTGATGGGAATGCAAACTTTCACGAGATCATTGATTTTCTTACGCGAAGTTCCATTCATCATGCTCTCATTATAAGTCCAGTAGTTTCTACTACATTTGTTGAACAGTTTTGGACGTCTACTAAGTCCAAAATAATCAACAATGTTAGGTACATTACTGCCAAAGTAGCTGGCAAGCCTGTGTCTATCTCTGAGGCATCAATAAGAAGTGATCTCCTTTTTAATGATGCCAATGGGATAGTCTCATACCAATCAGGGCTATATTTGATGCTATACAGCTTATGGGGTATGAAGGGGATTTAACAGTGTTAACATTTAACAAAGTTTTGTTTTCACCCCAATGGAGGTTTTTATTTCATACAATGAATCATTGTCTTAATTCAAAAAGCACCTCTTGGGATCAAATTCCTACTAATATTGCCACTGCTGTCATTTGTTTAACATCTAATCAGAAGTTTAATTTTTCTAAGTTAATTTTTGATGGAATGCTTAGACATTTAGATGCTAAAAACAAGTTTGTCATGTACCCATGTTTTATTTCCATCTTTTTAGATAAACAACTAGCTAATGTACCTGTACCTTTAGATCATTTTCCTGTAAATGCTTTAACAAATAAGGTCTTTTCATTCATGGTTAAAAAGGGTAAACATTTCTCAGGGAAAGTCACCCCTTTATTTGCTTTAATGTGGGTAACCAATGAGGATGAGGGTGTCTTAGAAAGGACATCTAAGCACAACCTACACCCTCTCATGCTCACACTAGTGAAGTACCTTTTGAGCCACAGACTGACTCATCTCCTGCTCACACTAGTGAAGTACCTAATGAGCCACAGGAATGACCATCCCCTAGACTTCCCTTTTATCTATCCATTCTTGATTCTATTCCAGAAAGTTCTGGTGGGAATCTTGGAGGTCATTCATCCAGTGATAAATCCCTTTAAGGGAATGAGGGTGAAATGCCACTCCAAAGAGTCTATGATCTTTGTCTCTCTTTATGTGTACAGGTTTAGATCAAGCCAAAGAAATACAACACTTGAAGGCTCAGATCAAAAAGCTCAAGAAGCAAGCTAAACCTGTAATCAAACATCACAGAGCATGGATGCAAAGTGTCTCCTTAAAGCAAAGATGGCAAGCAAGGACCTCTAAGAAACAATGGGTTGCAAAAAGAGTTGTATCCAAACAAGGGAGGAAGTTTTGCTAAAGGTGAACCCTTCAGTCAAGAGTTCTTCTATTTGATGAGATTCCTGGGAGTACACGTGATATATGGAAACAGAGATATGATTGGATGTGGGGAGGACAAGAGATATAGTGGGTGAAGAGAAGGAGAATGATGAAATTATACTTAGTACTGAAGATGTACTTAGTACTCTACAAATTGAATATACTTTTCTTAATATACTTAGTACCTTTTCAGTTTGAGTGGCTCTGATACCACTTATGAGTCCCTTATGAATAGATCTCTGCAGCCTATTAAGGATGATAGCCAAGATGTATAAATACAGTTGACTATGTAGAAACACTGATTATGAATACTATGTGTTAATGCGGAATCTTAACACAAGTACTAAGAAAAACAATGAAGAACTAAATAATAATTTCTATTAATCTGCCTTGAATGGTTACAGATTACTAACTATGAGATATGATTTTGCTATGAGATATCTTGAGTTCGTGTGTCTAACTATGCCAAGAGGGATCCTTTTATATACCAAGGATAAACCCTAACAGGCTTACAAAACGCGTACATATCTTTTCCTAAAATATCTCGTATATATCTCTTAAATGGTACTAACTATTTTCTACTATCGGTACTAACTAACTGATCAATACTTAACATTTTGTACTGTCAGTACTAACATAACTAATCTATGCCCCTAGTCACTAACTTTAGTGTACTCACGATCTGATATGTCATGTGAGAACTGATTGGAAAATCGTAGTCCGCACACTCGAATGAGCGTTTAATGAAATACCGACGTGATCGCACTAACGATGGCTAGATCCTAGAGTTAATAGCATTACTTCGATTTGTATAGCGATAATCTGCGTTTCCGAATCTACGCCTTATTTTGTGACAAAGACCTAAAAAATAGAGCGATATTAGTCTTAGCTACGGTCTACTCAACCCTAACCATACTAACCGAGTCCGTCAGAACGCCCCCGCTCCTGATCCAACCGGCTTGACACTCCATTCCCTGATGATCTCTTAGTGGTGTGCTCAACTGGTCTCGTACGGGGCACCATCAACTCGCCACAAAACTTCACCCATTCTTTGTCAAATATCTCAATACATTATACTTATACTTATATTATTTAAGAAAATAGATAAGTAATATAAGTAAATATTTATAATAACTAATTATAAATATACTTCGATAAGTCCGTTTTGTACACTTAGCTATCATAAATATATCGTTTATACTATACGAAATAGAACGTTTATGTTTGATAAACATTTTGGAAATGTTTTGAGAAAAAATATATTTTTCGTCTTTTAGATGACATTATTGAATAATAAATAATAATATTTTAATATTAAAAATAAAATTTACGTTTTAATTAAAAATTCTAAGTATAGACTTTTTATAAAATTTCTGCATGACCCGTGCGTTTTTATGATGTTTTCCAAGGTTATCGAACCTTATTTTCAAACAAATTTTCTATTTCGACACATTACGAACCAAATTCCAAAAATCTCATTTCATCACGTTTACCAAGATAATTTCTCAAAATGATCTTCCATATAGTTTCACAAATACTTTTTACTTCCCAAAAGCTCGTCAAAACTCCCAAAATAACTAATTACAGCTTATTGGGCTTTAAGACCCAATAAGGGTCCATTATACTTTTTATGTATCAAAAATACGTTCTAAGCCTAAATCGAGGCCCAATAGTGTATATAAGCTCAAACCAAGAAGTAAATAAGTAATTCGGACCACAATAAGCTATCAATAAGCCATGGCTTATGGATTGCCTATTGGGCCTGTGCATCTTTTGCTTAAAAAATATGTAATATAAGCTAAAAAAATAAGCTAATAAGCTACGTATCGCATTTGGTTATCACCATAAGCTATAATATAAGTCCATAAAAATATGGCATACTAGGAAAATAACCAAGAATACCCTCCTTGTATTTCCATGAGTTGCCGTGAGCCTATAAGCTTAAAATAAGTTTATTCGAACACAACCATACGCCACAATAAGGTATATACAAAATAAGCTACATAGCAAATATATGTTTTTCAACCATCATGACCAAAATATCAAAACTAACAAAACCTTATATTTTTCCTTTTTATTTTCGAATCCAAATGCACCCTACATAGTCTTTTTAAAACTTTTTGCTTTCGATTTTTAATGATCAGGCCGTACAACTAACATCTATGCATCCCTAGCAACCCAAAAGTACAAGTTAAAAATAAATTTGAAAGACTTACAAAAAGGGTCTTCA
The DNA here is from genome assembly GCA_026074375.1 of Tanacetum coccineum. NCBI lineage: Eukaryota > Viridiplantae > Streptophyta > Magnoliopsida > Asterales > Asteraceae > Tanacetum > Tanacetum coccineum. The sequence continues at coordinate 13,025 of BQNB010017997.1, forward strand.
TTAAATTTTTTTGACCGCGGAGGGACACCCAAACGTTGTTTATAATTGACTTCCGGACATAGATATCAACCCAAAGTATCACCAATTCTTTCATGTTTTTTGATTCAAAATGTGAAAAAATAATAGTGTATGTGTGTGTATGGGGGTCGGACGAACCAACAAAAAAGAAAAGAGAGAAGTGTGTGTGTTATTATTTTGAAATCAAGTGATGAATGCATGTTTAGGATGACAACAAAACCCATATGTACCAGCTAGGACCCCATTGGCTAAAACTGTAAGCATCCTTGTTTCCCTTCTTTGTTCTATATCCGGAAAAAAGGGGGAATCCTGGGGCTCGGTTTTCGTGTACGAAACTCACGTTAAAGCTCATAATACATGATCCGTAAAGTATCCCCCGATGTTAATTGCATTTTTTATTCACTTTAAAAATGTTTTTCAATAACATTAGAGTATTTTCTTCGACATTATTTCAATAGGAGATCTCCCAAACTCCATTTGGACATTATCGGTCGTCTGTCGGGACTCGTTTTTGGCATTTCTAAAAAATTCAGGCGTCAACCACCTAGAACTTACATAGCATATTAGTATCCTCCCAGTAAGGCTTATTATATAACTGGAATGCAATCAAAGTAATTGAATTTCTTCAGTACCTTCTCAATATAATGAGACTGAGAAATTATTATTCCATTACTTTCATGTTCAATCATAATACCAAGGATAACATCAGCCTCCCCCATATCCTTCATAGAGAACCTTGATGACAAAAATTCCTTTGTCAGGTTAACCTGAACTTGGTTAGTGCCAAAGATCAGCATGTCATCAACATATAGGCAAATGATGACTCCTTTACTAGTTTCATCAAATTTTCTATATACACATTTGTCAGCTTGGTTATGTAAATAACCATTAGACAAAACCACTTCATCAAATTTTTGATGCCATTGCTTAGGTGCCTGCTTCAGTCCATATATAGACTTAATCAGTTTACACACCTTGTTTTCATTGCCAGGCATGATGAAGCCCTAAGGTTGGTTCATATAAACCTCCTCATCCAAGTCACCATTCAAGAAAGCTGTCTTCACATCCATCTGATGAATATCCAGATTGTGAATTGATGTCATACCAATCAACAGTCTTATAGTACTGATACGTGCCACTAGAACATAAGTATCAAAGTAGTCTATCCTTGACTTTTGTTTAAAGCCCTGAATGACCAGCCTTGCCTTAAACTTTTCAATAGTTCCATCTACCTTTAGTTTTCTTTTAAAGATCCATTTAAAACCAAGAGGTTTACCACCTGGAGGTAGATCAGCCAACACCCAAGTGTTGTTGCCCATGATGGATTCCATCTCATCATTAATTGCTTCTTTTCAGAAAGCAACATCCTGGGACTTCATTGATTCATCAAATATTTTGGGATCATCCTCAACGTTAAAGCAATAGGAGTGTTGGTCAGAGACCTCATCACTTGTTCCTTCAATTAAGTAAAATTAAAATTCAGGTCCAAAATCCTTTGGAGTCCTATTCCTTTTGCTTTTTCTAAGAGTAGGTTTAGGTTGCTGAACAACCTATTCAATGACCTCTTTAGGGACCACTAAACCACCAATGTCTTCAGTTCCATTAGGAATCCTAAGACTTGGTCTAGGGACTGACGAGAATCTATTCTCATCAAAGATTGCATCCTATGATTCAATTATAGAGTTAATTGAAACTAAATCATTAGGCTCAATGACATAGAACCTAAAAGCCTTGGAATGCTCAACATATCCAACAAAGATGCATTCAATGCCTCTTTCACCCAAAGTTTTTAGCTTTGGATCAAGGAGTATTACAACTACCCTACAACCCCAAACCCCAAGGTAGTTTAGGTTTAGTTTCCTTTTAGTCCAAAATTCATAAGGGGTAACCCTGTTCCTTTAGGAACCCTATTTAATAAATAGCAAGCTGTTAACATAGCTTCACCCAAGAACCCTTGATTTAGCCCTGAATAAGACAACATAGAATTAACCATTTCTTTTAGTACCCTATTTTTCCATTCAGATATACCATTTGTTGTGGAGTATAAAGGGCAGTCGTTTCATGGATAATACCAACAGACTAAAAATACAGAGTATCCATGTACTCACCTCCCCTATCAGTCTTGAATCTTTTGATTTGGGACCCTTGTTGTAATTTAACTTTAGTTTTAAATACTTTAAGTTTATCTAATGCTTCATCCTTAGTATGTAATAAACTAACATAGCAAAACCTAGAAGCATCATCAATAAATGTCACCAAGTATTTCTTATTCCTAAATGAGAGAATAACATTCAAATCATATAGGTAACTATAGATCAGCTCCCAAATCATCAGTTTCAAGTTTTACATTTTGAAATAGTTTCTTGTATTTTTGGTCAGCATGTAAGTCTTATATTTTTTAGTGTTCATGTCAAAACAAGGATTAACCTATCCTTAGACATATCTTGCATATTATTATTAAAGTGGACATTGCCCAATCTAACATACCATATGATTGAATCATTCAGTTTAAAGGTTGACATAAAGGCCGATTTACCAATATTATTGACAATATTAAGCCTAAATATTTGATTACACAAATAGCCAAAACCAATAAACACACCATGTTTAGACCAAACAAATTTATTAGATTTCAGTTCCTTGTTTATAAACACAATTATTTAAAATACCATTTGAAATCATATCTTTCTTAATATTAGAAACCATATCTTTCTTAATATTAGAAACATGCAAAATATTAAACAAGGAAACAATCTTTCCAGAACTAAATCTAAGATTCACACAACCATGTCCAATCACTGTGGACCAACAACATTGTTGCCCTTTGGCTTGTCACTATCCTGCGCCCTGAGGGACTCCTCAATGCGCAGATGACTGCCCAACTCAACAAGAGTTAACTCCTCTTTGAGATGTTTTAAGGTGTGCTTGAAATATCTCTAAGAAGAAGGGAGTTTGTCAATGATATAAGAGACCTGGATGGCCTCATCCATGTTCATCTTATGTTGTGTAAATCTACCAAGTATACCAAGAAGTTCATTGTATTATTCCGTAACTGGTCTTGAATCAGTTATTTTGTAATTTGTAAAATTACTAACAAGGAACTTCTTACTTGATGCATCCTTAGCTATATATTTGGCCTCTAAGGAATCCCATAGTTCTTTGGAAGATTCAACATTCTGGTAAATATCAAATAAAGAATCAAACATACCATTGAGGATTAAACCTCTGCAGACATAGTCATCATTGTCCCACTTGGCCATCTTCCTGACTTGTTCCACGGCTGGATTATCTCCACCATCTTCAGGAATAGGAGTAGTCAGCACATACACCACATTCATAGTAGCAGCATCCATTGATTATCACAAAATAATCTTCTTTGATTATTGGTTGTAGTAGATCCCGGATCAGGGTGAAGACAAATCAATAGCCTAGCTAATTACCAAGATGGTTACCAGATATCACTTGAAGTCGTGTAATCACTTTCCAAAGAAGATTATTCGACCCTATGCCCGGGTTACACGAATACCTCCTTGGGATAAAACCAAGTGTTTGTTCTTGTTCTAGGCACAGATCAAGAACCCTACGTTTCTATGTGTTTTTGTTTTCTGTATGTTTTTCTATGCAATTGTGATCCTTATTTATAGGGGATTTACTCAAAACCTAATAATGAAATTAATGAGAGATTAATGATCAATTAATCTCTTTCATACTTATCCTTTATAATTTAGGAATTAGTGACCAAATTAAATATGGTCAATTATTGCAATCAAATCAATTATCCTCCATAATTTAGGAATAATGATTTCATGACCAAATTAAATATGGTCAATTAATGTAGTCAAATCTGTCACCTAAATTGGCAAATAACCACCCATTTAATCAAACCACTAAAAGAGTCAGGGAAAATCAGTGACTTGATGGGTGTACACTCCGTACCTCCAAACCCATTTCCAAGTATGATCCAATTCCCATAATTGCACTAAATTTCCAACAGAAATTATACGAATTATGCATACATGACATAAAGTTTCAAGGTTCACAATGCAATGTTCAAATGTAACATAAGTTCTTAAACAAATACATGTTAAGTTATTTGGGAGATCAATAAGTATTAAACTCAACCAAATATTCAAATGTCTTTGCAAGACATCACAGTTGCCCATCTCTTCATGAAGGTCTTCACCACCTCAAACTTTGTTCTAGTTTCTCTTCATTGACGCTTTCTGGCCACATAGGACTTGTAGGCCATCCTATCACCAAAGCTCATATTGGGCAATGTCCTCTCTTCGACTTCCTCATCCGTCCTAATTGGATATTCAACACCAATCCAAGTGTCTTCATCAAACCAAGCTTCTACTTGGGATTCTATTCTTTCTCGGGGATCCAATTATGGTCCACGTAAAGATGATGCTCCATGTTTTGGTTGAGTGTACTCGATGTTGGTTTGCTCGAGATTGGAGGCGTTAAAATTAGTGATTATTGGATCCACACCAATACAATCTAAAAAATGATTTTGATTTGGGTGTTCACTATTGGCAACCTCAAATAATCATGTCAACAATTGAGAATAAAGAAGCCATCTATCACTTGTCCTCAATCCATCCATTCTATTTTCCATGAGGCAGGTAAAGTTGAAAAGGGTGTTGCTCTCAATGCAATAGAGCATACATCTGAAAATGATAGAAAGAGTACATTTGCTACCCATTTTGATTAATGCATTAATTGTCATGACATGTTCCCACATCTTGAGTCATTCATGAACGTAAGAGGCGTTCCAAGTTGGGTATGAAGAGCCATCACAATGGTAAGAACATTTGAGGATGGTGTTTTGGATAACAGATGCATCAATGGTTGAGGCATCGGTTGGATGATATCGTTGGTATTTTTGGAATTTGTTAGTGTTGGTGGATTTGGAGTAGAACAAGAATCCTTAAGAGGATATGTTTAAAATCATTCCAAGCTTTTCTAAACTCCATGCATAGTTGTGTCCATACGTTTTAAAGTTTTTGATAAGTATGGCACGATCAAACTTATAGCTCGCAAAGAACTCTTGAAGGTGGCGAGGATAGATAGTGTTTGGAAGGTTGTGAGCGAATGAGAGGCATAAGGAACGAGTAAATGGGTCTCTCAATCCTAAAAGTTGTAGGTAGTCATTGTCACATTCACGACCATCGTGATAGTTTCGGGACACAAATTTCTTGTAGGTATCGATGCTGGAACCACTAAATGATTTCATGAATTTCTTTGTTTGCTTGCGATCACCTATTTTTGCTAGTATAGGGTTAGACATAATCAATAAGAAATGTGCTTGTGCTTATTTATTAATCTTGAAGACACAAAGACTTAATAGCCAAAATATTATTTATCCCCAAAATTTAGAACCGAAAATCTTAGTATTGTTGTGATATTTTTTGAAAACATTTCGACATAGTTTTGTTTGTAATTTGAGATTTTTCATAATTCAACATTATCAAATTTTTAACAACAAATCATTTGGGGAGACTTAAAACTAGTTTTTAATCAAATCCTTAAAGCAAAACCTCAAGGCAAAATTTAAATCCCAAACTACTAGTGATAAGTGAAAATAATGTTAATATAAAACAATAGGTGATCGAAAACATACCAAGAATTGAAGAAGAAAATCAAATATTGATGGTGTTCTTGGTCCTCTTGTGATGCCGGCATGAGTAAGTAGGAGAGGAGGAGAGGATTTTGTTTTTGAAAGTTATTGGAATGTGGTAGATTTTTAGGGTTTAGGTAGAATTTGGTTAGAGTTGAGCCCACATGATTTTGTGTTCCAATAAGAGTGATGGATGGTGATTTTTTTATTTGGATGAGATAGTGGACAATTGTAAAATGTTAATATGAATTTTGCATGGTTAACAAAGAACTAATCTTTGTTAGTTTGTTTAGAAATTTTAATTACAAATCAAATTTGTAATGTAAATTTTAAGTTATACTTACAATAAGTAAACTTAATTTAGAAACCAATTAAATTTCGAATAAACATTTTATTATTTATGCTCTAACATCTCGAGTCCTAATCTAAGATAGTTGAAGGTTTCACATTTTAAAGGTTTAGTTAGAATGTCGGTGATATTGTCTTTGGGGGCGAATTTTTCCATTAGAATGTTTCCTTTTTGAATATTGTCTCGAAGCGAGTGATGACGAATTTCGATGTGTTTCGTTCGGGAGTGATGGACGAGATTTTTTCTTAGGTCTATTGCATATTTGTTGTCACAAAGCACAAGATCATATTTATAATGAATGTCGTAGTCTTTTATGGCTTGCTTCATCCACAAAGCTTGTTGCATACCCTTCCGACGACAACATATTCGACTTCGCTTATGGATATTGTGAGTGCCATTTGTTTCTTACAATTCCATTGTGTTAGACATCCTCCAAATAAGGTGCAAACCCCACGTGTGTTTTTCCTTACGACCTAGTTTCCGGCGTAATCTGAGTCGGCATAGACACAAACTTTAATACCTAAGGCATTTGGATAACAAATGCCTAAATATTGAGTGCTATTTATGCATCTAAATATCCGTAAAATGGAGTCCATGTGAGATTCCTTAGTATTGTCTTGGAATCAGGCACACAAAGATACACTAAATATGATGTCGGGTCTATAATCAATGAGATTTAATAGACAACCTATCATACATCTATTGTCACACTCCCAAAATGTTGTATCGGAAAGGTAATTAGGGGCGAGTGACTTCATAGCATCATAACACAAAGTATAAAGAATGACCTCTATACGAGTCATTTTGAAAAGTGATCATTTGAATTTCAACAAAGCGGAAATAAGTTTTTAACCGAGTACATTACAATACTTAAACCAAAAAGTACTAGTAGTTTAAAAGTTATATAAATGATCAACGTTATGCAGGAAAAGACTCTGTGAATGCGACACCATAAACAAGCCATGAAAATCAAGCACCTAAGAAATACATTGCTAAAAGTGTCAACAATAAAGTTGGTGACTTCATAGGTTTATAAAACTGTAAATGTGAACCACAAGATTTTAAAGAGTGTATGGCAATATAATAAATACAAGCCACACAAAATGCGTTTACTACTGTCTAAGCTCATGAAACTGAAGCGTTAATCGTAATCGAGAATAAAAGCTCATGCGGGTGCCTAACCTGGGACACCCGTAACGTATCTCAAATGAAACTACGCCCGTTTGACATGTACTCAGTCAAACCTGGCGGGGATGTCAATCCCAATAGATCTATCCATAACATTCATGCTTACACGAGGTAATTAATGGTTCATGAAACATGGTGTACTAGAAGTCATAGGTTAAAGGATACTTAAACCAAGTAATTTATACTTGCGTTCAAACATAAAATGAGCAATGTAATTTCACCCCAAGTAAATAAACAGGTAAAATGCAGGGCTATGAAATCTCACCTTAAGTGATAGAATTGATTTTAGAAAAATCAACAAGGAAGGCCATCGCAAAAGACCGGTATGCAACTTATTTAATTATATGGTCGCATTCATGTAATTAATGCAGTGCAATCATGAAATGATGCACTATTATTTATATTGTTTATATCACACCTAATCGTTCGTCATTTTTGTCAAATTATGATTGCATTATATATAAGTCTGATTTAATTTATAAAATAATTTATTATTACGTTTAAAAATGCGTATATATATTATATATGTGATATTATATTATTTCCTAAGGTTTTTATAGTTTAAACGGACCCGAAAACACCTGAAAACACAATTTACTATTCCTAACAGCTTTGACACTATATAAAAATGTGCGCTGAAAATTAATGGTAATTTCAGAAATATAGTCCAAGTTTAATTAAAGTATAACTCCCATGTCTTTACACTTTGGCTTCAAAATAGTGGTTATTTTTACTGAAAAAATCCTTTTCGAGCAAACTTTCTAGTTTTACACTTTAGCCGAAACGGACCCAAAAGGGGTCAAAATCACTTAATCAGTTTATGCCAGATTTGTTATGTGGAAAACGTAGAGGGGGTGAATACATTTTCGATAAAAATCTTAAAACTTTTGCATCAAATACCTGATTTATCGTGACTTAATATGAGAAGTGCCAATTAACGTTTGTGAATATTAAGACAATATAAAGCATGTAGTCACAACACAAGCACAACATCAATCCACATCATAATCATAATTAAAACGTAGAGAAGTAACGATATGTAAAGAGAAAGCAAATCGAACACGAGGATTTATAGTGGTTCGGTCACGGAGCTCCTCTCTGCCCTACTCCACTCCTCGAGTACCCAACTTGAGAGTTACTTCACTAGATCAACACGCTTCCTTTTCGGCAAAGAAAACCTTACACAACGTCGCTTACACTTTATCCGGTAATAAGTTAAATATCAAGTCCTAACACCGGGAGAACCAACCCTACGTCGCTTACCCTTTTATCCGGTACAAAGCTAAATACTGAGTTTTTACACACCGGGTAGACCCAACCCAAACCCGTTATGTTATATGGCCCAACATAACAAACCTTGTGTTTTATGGCACAAACATATAAACCATCTAATCTAAATCAAGTGATACAAAGAGATGATACAAATGGGTGTACAATGATGATCCTAAACAAATGAGTCTAATGGATGTGAAAGCCCAAACCAAACATCAAGATCACAAAGCATGATGAGGTTAGTCTTCTATGAGGGAAGATCACAAGTTTCCCAAGCTTGTTGTGGTAGATCTTCATGTGCTTAAAAGCTTATGGTGGATGTAGATTTCAAGATCTTGAACCTTGATTTAGAGGATCATCTCGGGTGTATGCTTACAATAAAAATGAGAGTTATATGCATTATGATCATGGGGTTTATAGAAGCATTCCTACAGATCTAGATGTGTGAAAAATGGTGAAGAAAGTGTGTTTTTTGTGATAAAAAACGGATTGAAAGGGCTCCTCTATTTATAGGAAAAAGCTGAATGGAACAAGCTACTGTTCACCAATGGAACCGACTTGTAAATCAAAGGGAACTGACGACGCTCCAATGGAACCGGATACTGTTCATCAGATACAAAAAATCTTTTGTAATTTATGATAGATTTTGTAATCTTTTGTAGAAATCATTTTCTATTTTATTTTCCTTTAGTTACCTTTGTATATTTTACAAAATAAAGTGTGCAAGTTAACTATTGTATACTTGCTAAAATGTTTGTATAAAAGTACTTAAAAATGCAAAATGTGAAATGAGGTTTGATCATAATGCAACATAACAAACATGTACGAACCTCTGTTGTAACATACCAGGACTTGAGACGTCGAGATGTGTTGATGTATGTTGAGACAAAATATGATTATGAGTAACTTGTACACTTTACGTTTAACTATTACAAGTTACATGTTTGTCATTATCAAAACAAACAAGAATGTGTAAATTAAATATCGTAATCTTTGCACTAACAATCACCCCCTTTATGATGATGACAAACACACGTGTAAACGTAATAACTCATAAAATGTAAAGTTACTTGTATCCGCATACTACCTTTACATTACCTTTTCTGTTTACACTCTTCTCCCCTTTTTGTCGAAACAAAAAGGGTGTGTCCTTGGAGTTTAAATTCATTTCTCCTCGAAAAGGCGAGCTTGCATCATCCCTAGTGAAGTTAAAATGTCTACTTCAATCTCTTATGGTGTTGCATCCTCTAGGCAATTTTCCTTGGTTTATTGCGGATCTATTGCTCAAATTTGAAAGCTTAACCTACAAAAAAGTTAGTATCGTGCAACATAAAAATATGAGAACTATATGATGAAGAAAATGACATCTTTCTTTTGGTCGAAACGCAAAAGATTATCGAAGAGTAAAAATGATGATGGATGCGTGCATGCTCCCCCTTGACGGATGCTCCCCGTTGTTCGAGACGTCAAGATATAATTAAAAAGCTGCAAGGAAAAATTAGTGCAAGCCTAGATTCATCCTTGGACGAGTAAAATATATACAACAAAGTGCATATAAGATGCATGTTATAAATGCTCGACGGAAGCTCCCCTTTGCTCGAGGGCGTCAAGTATGATCCTAAAAAACAACAAATTCTGTAATAATAGCGTTTTGTCGTGTAGACAATTAAGTCATGATACAACCAGTGTATAGATGACCCAATAGATTGCTTGACGCCTGCTACACCCTGTTTTGAGGGTGTCATATGAACCGTGTATATGATGAACCTAAACCATAATATGAAAAAACAGATGTTCGTCGTAACAAAGTGACATACAACATTAAGGACGATGTTATACTAATATTAACCTATAAAAATATTAGTGCAAGATATATACTCTCTTGTCATGAGTCATACACAATAATAGATGTAATATATGAGCAAAAAATATAAATGATATAGCCACAAGCATCTCAAATTAGAGGATTGTGATTATATACCAAAATATCTTACGAGGTGTAGTCTTCTACTAAGAAAGACATACAAAAAAATGAGAATATAAAATGATTCTCAAAATAAACTCCTAGAAAACAAATTAAAGGTAAGATAATGTAAAAAAAATATAATCCTACTAGCATCATCGTGGTTGATTTAGGTGGTGAGGTTGTTAAGGGTTGTAAGGATGAAGATGAGACGCATTTTATTATGAAATTCACTTGGCTTATGACAACATAGACGAAGATGCTTATGAGTGTCAGGTTGAGGTTATGATGGGAAGTTTCATGACTTGGTGGATGACTTAAGTTTGATAGAAGTAAAAAGGTTTATCTCTAAACCTTACCTTGATGTATGATGAAGCACAAGAGGTGATAAACAAGATGACTTTGTGAGTTGTGAAAGATGTGGCAGAAGATGGTGATGATAATGCAAGCAACTAAAAAATGTATGCCTAATAATAGAGAGGTGATAATGATTATGCATTTATGAGCATGTAATGAGAAATATGGATTAAAGTATGATGAATGTACGAAAGAGCACAAATTAACTTGATAAAGAAAAATGATCTTTATCGACCTACATAAATCCAAACAAGTTAGTACAAGATAAATGCAAGAATATCATTTCACAACATGATAGCTCAAACATTTATACTAACAAATGCGAAAGAAACTCGTTCACATATTATCATACGAATGACTTAACAAGAAGACACATAGATAGTCATATATACGGACAAATCATGTTCACAAATAGACACATAAATAGAAAAACTCTAAATTAAGAGAAGAAGAGGACATATGTTGCTTAAAATGTCATAATACATGTTTGAAGAGTATTGGGTAATTCTATGAGTTTTAGACGGACTTAAGAGCTAGATAAGTCAAAACCAATTATTAGAAAGCCTTAATACATGTATAAGATACCTACTTAAAGTGTTGGACACAAAAGTTAACTACCCTAAATGGCAAAAGTGCCTTCTGTAGACCGGCCTGGGCAGTTCCATCTGCACTATGGAACCGGCTTTGCTGCAGATGGAACTGGCCCTTACAGACAAGGTTCCTTAAATCATAAGAATACCCAAAAATGTTCCAAATGATTTATAAACCTATTTTTTGTTTGAAATAGTGATTAAATAGAGTTTCTTGATGATGCAAAAGGCTCATGGAAAAGGTCCAATGCTTAGATCCTATGATTTTCTACTATACCAAATGCTCCTAATTCTAGAGGGGAATGACAATCAAGAACCATGAATTGCATAAAAAACAACCAAAAGCCTAAACGATTAAGTATACAAACAACCATTCAAGAATTCAAACATAAATGACATAAGAAATAAAGATAATCATACACGAACATGTTCCAAAGAGTTCAACCAAACGCAGGCATAATGAAGAAGATGATTTTGGATTAGCAAATCGATTACACTAACAATGACACGAAGGAAACTGATTATATGCTTCTCTCTTATTGAATTTAAGTTCGTTTATTTTTGAAAAGTAAGTATCAACCTTGTTATATTGTTCCATCGCTTGTTTGTCGATTATGGTTCTTAATTAAAATTTTCAAAACAATACGGTTTTGAAAGGAAGATCATAGACTTATACAAGTATATCAATAATACTTTGACATAACATAAGTGCACAAGTAGCAAGTATATTATGTAGCAATGTTATGTAAGGAGCAAGATGAAAAGATCATGTAAACCATGATTGAGCATGCATAAACTAGAACATCATACATATAGATTTAAGGAATGCCAACAAAGAACAAGAACTATCAAACATAGATATATCCATATCAAAATCATCATGTATCAAAATGAAAAATTATGAGATCATACGAGACATCATATAAGAGATAAAATTACTTCAATATGCAAGAATCATGCAAGGCATGTTTAAGCCTTAACATTTAGTAACATGAATACAAGCATAAAAGCATTTAAAAACAAAACAAAACCTTTCCTAAGGATTACACATTTTTCAATTAATCGAATAGTTATCAAACACTAAGATAACGACAAGGCAAATAATCAAACAAGAACATATAATCAACACATGTATATGCAAAGCAAGATGTCATGATAAATTAACGAAGGAAATATCATTTTTACAACTAGTACAGAAAATATAGCATTAGTGGTGTTTGGGAGATGGATAACAAGTTGGTGAACTAGTGGTTATAGTGGATTGACAAGGATGAAACGGCAATATCAAAATGTGTAGATAATTTTAACAAAGTATTTTTGAAATGCTCCTTTTTCAACAAGACCAAAAATATTTAACACCTTTGGCGAAAACGCCATGACCAAAAAATTAACCTTTTGTTATTATCGTAGAAGTTGACAATAATATATTACAAATTATTTGAGAATATCTTTACATGAAACTAGACTCAATTATCTTTAAAATGGCGGGTGGCACAACTTCTAATTTCATACGATTGATTTATACAAAATTCCTAGAATGACCCATTTTCTACAAAACTTGTTGTTTCAATCTTATACATGGCTAAAATGACCAAAACTCGACTTCAATAATGTTAGGATTTGAGATTTGATGATTACAAAACCAAATATGAAGAAAAGAAGAAAGTTGAAACAACAAGGACTTAATGTGCAATATTAAGTTAGCTTCTTATCAAAGCTAGGTTTTCTTGTAAACCCTAGCCTCTCTAGTATATAAAGAGAGGTAGGGGGAATAGTTTTAGTATCCAGAAAAGCTAGAACTCCTATGAGAGTCGTCTAGCAAACACACGTGTGCGTATGTGTTAGTAGTAGTAGTAGTTAATTTATTAGATAGTTGGTGTAGCCTCATTTATTCTGATCAAATATAATGAAGGCTTCAATGTTCGGTTAAAACCTTGTTTGGTAATATTGTTCTTATTATTATTCCACTGCGTGTTCAATATTATCTGTAAAACTAATCCTAGATGGGCAAAACGATTCTCAACAATGCATATCAATTTTATAAATACCATTACTGGGAATAGCATTAAAATAAAACACATTGTTCTTAGAAATTGAAATTCCAAAATCTGTAAAACACTAGACAAATCCATTTTCTACCAAACGGTGAACTCAAACAACACCTCTAGTAATAGAAGGTGCATAATGATAATTTTCTAAAAAAATCACAAGGCCATTAGGCAAAACTAAGTCATAACTTCCAATAGCTTCTACTTGTGCACGAACACCATTGCCCACGTACAAATAGAGTGCTCCTTGTTTCAGTTTCCTTGCTTCTCTAAATCCCTGTTTTGTAATACAAATATGAGTACCACAACCAGTGTCATACACCTAGGATTTATTTGGGAAAGCAAATAATTCTATTGTAAAGATACCTGAAGAACTGGCAGTGCCAACTTGCTTCTTTTTCTTCAACAACTCAGCAAGATAAACAGGACAATTCCTCTTCTAATGATCCTCCTCCTTGTAGTGGTGACATGTGTCATCCTTAGTTGGGTGCTCTTTAGCAGTAGGTTTAGGGTTTTTAGGCTTAGGGATATAAACTTGTATATCCTTTCCCTTGCCATTAGCTTTACCCTTACCTTTAGCTTTAAGTGATTTCTTATTGGCTTTTTGGATTTTACCAATATTAATCATCATTACTTGTGGTGTTTCAGCCTTTTTAGGTAAACCTTTTTCATACTCAATGAGCATAGCATGTAGTTCACCAATCGTCTTCCCCATGTTATGCATATTTTAATTTCTCACAAATCCCACAAAATCTTTAGTAAGGCCATTCAAGATAAGACCAACTATAAGATCTTGTGGTTGCATATAGCCAAGACATTCTAGTTGGTCTACATATCGAACATATGCAACAACTGGTTTACCCTCCT
>BQNB010017997.1:39585-68972 GCA_026074375.1 Tanacetum coccineum
ATATATACCCTTAGATTGACACACAATCCAAATCACACCAATATACAATTTACACTATTGGATCTACACACAATCTAATTTACACAACAACACAAAGTAAATGTAATGAAGATATGTGATCTTGAGGAGGAAGAGAGAGATCACTTGATAACAATTCGTATATAGAAGAATACGATTGTTCTTTTCTTGCACTTGATTAGAAGAAAAAGGGAGAAATAAAGAATTAATCACTTGAAACAAGATCAAGGTATGTTAGTAATCAAGATATGTGTTTTAGAAAGAAAGAAAGAAGAGAGAAAATTAGATTTGAGAAAATTCGTGACAAGAGGTTCTGTTTTTCAGATGGGATGGCCAAGTATTTATAGAAGACAAAAAGAGTCGTTATGCTGGCGGCGGTCCCGGCGGTCTCTAATATATAAGGGGGCCGCAGGCCTATAAGGGGGCCGCCGTAGACTACGCTCATCTTTTTGTCTTTTTGTGAAGAAGGTGTTATTTGTTTTAGAACCTTCTATTTTATGAGGAAAAATCTGATTTCAAATTTATCATTTTAATAATACATTTCTTTTCTGAATAAATATTTTGTTTTTATATTTTTATAAAAACACTTTTGTAGAAATGTAAGATTTAAGAAAAATATTTTCTTGATCACTAATCATGTTTAATGATTTGTTTTATTCATACCTTAAGTGATTAATTTTAGAAATATAATTTTATGATTAATAATTTATAAACGTTTATTTTTATCATAAACATTTTTACATTTTGTTATTATCAAACATCGAGAGGTCGAAAAAAATAAATAACGTTTTTAGACATTATTTGTATTAACAATATATATTATTTTTTTGGGTTAATTAGTTTAGGGAATGTTTGTGTATCTTTTCAAAGGTTGTTGCAGGATTCTTAAGTTGACATCAAGCTAGCAACGATCAGCTATAGCATACAATTTTAGAAGCTTATTGATCCTTCAAGATTCAAATTATACTTGGTTGAGTTTATTAGTTTGAAACTTTAAGTGTAACAGAAGTCAATAAGCATATATAAGGAACAAATGGTAAGAGGATTTATCATTTCTCTAAAAGATAATACCACCATATTCTTAACTTTAAATGAATAAATTAGGGCTATATCCTTACAGGCTTATAGGAAAGAACAGTTATGGTCACTAGAAACCGTTTTATAAAGTCATTTGAGGGTTAATGTTGTTTTGTTTTGTTTCAATTTGGGTTTTCAATCGATGTGTTAAAAACTAGCGTTGATCACGGTTTGAAAATCGGATTGGACCTAAAACCGAATTTATCCAAACACTAGACCGAAGACCTGACTGAAATGGATGGTCCATGTTCGGGGTGATCGGTCCAGTTCAATAAAACCATAATTTTCGGTTTGTGTAAGACTGAACCAGGACCGAATACGAAGAAAAAGATAATGGAAGATCGGATCAAAATACGTTCATCCGGTCTGATCGGTCCGATTCGGTCCGATTTCTTAATCCGGTTCATATCCACGGTCTATTACCATAACCGAATTGACAAGATGGCCAGATTTATGTTGTTTGAGTTGGGCTGGGCCTTTTAACATGGCTTCCAAAAAGGCTCACCAAAACACCTCTAAGACCATACACACAAACACTGAAACACAAGACACAAGAACATTTTTGTTCCTTTCATCTCTAAAACGTTGCTGCTGCTGTCCTTTCCATAGGTAATTCGATTTTTCTGTTTCTTTTCGATTGTTCAGAAGCTTTTTTAATTACTCGATTTCTGCTTATATGTTGTTGTTGTTATGCTGTTTATTGTACTTAAAGATGGCTTCTTGATTATTAGCTTATGTTTCATCATTTAAGTCATAATAACCTCACAACCTACAAAATAATAGTATGGACTTAGGAGTCAAATAAGCTTAAATATACACCCCTTAGATTGGCTGTAACAATGGGTTGGTTCACGCTTGGTTGCTTGATGTAGCACCCCATAACGCCCCTCACGCGTCGTGGGGGTGCAAATGGAAACAAAATTAAAGGTTGTGTGTGTGCGCGTGAGTTTTGGGCATGGGCGGAGACAAGGAGGGGAACAAGCGGCATGGCCCCGAGCGAATAAAATTGTAGTGTAAAATTTCTAAAATATTTGGTTTTTTTTCTAATTTGCCCCCCTAAGAACCAATTTGTAGTGTAGTTTCTAAAAAATATCGAAGTGTGCCCCCTCGTGCAAAACTTCCCGGCTCCAACCCTAGTTATGGGGTATATGTAATTGGTAATGAATGTGTTAACCACTAAGAGGGTTTAGTGATGGGAGTGGATGCTCATGTGGCGCATCAACACACCGCCTTGTTGGGCATCTATAATGATAAGTTTATCAAAACCTTTATAAAAGATTGCATGGTTGAGACTCTAGCGTTGGGGTAGGTTCAAGATTATGAACGTTGTTTTTACTAGCGATGTGGTTAACTCATTATTAAGATACTAAGAGTCTAATTTGAAAAAATTTAAGCTAAAAGCTCATTATTTAATGAGGGCCTTATGAACTTTGAGTTTACTTGGCTTATTATGTTAGTTCAATAAAAAAGCCCAACACTTTAGAAGCTCATAATCCCTAACTTTGAGATTACCGGCTTGTCAAAGTTTTAATAAGCCACAAACCAAACAAAAAAACGCCCCGTAAATAGCTTGTAAAGCTTTTAGAAGTTCATACATAGTAAAGACTAGACGATTACCCGCGCATAGCGGCAACTCAATCAATGGTTGATCGATTGATTTTACAGCTTCGGCTAAAATAGGGAATCACCTTAGGTTTAGGGCTGGGTCCGCCACTGGTTGGCCGGTTCTGTTTCATTATTTATGCACCGAGGTTTATAGAATAGTTAGAAATCTTGAAATTGTTATGAAATTTGATAGATAGTATGACCTACCCTGCTACTAACTAAATCATTTTAACAATATTCAGCGTGGTGTTTGTTTTGCCATATGATTGTATAGCTTTTACTGTAAGATAACTAAGCTTATATTGCATATTTAATGAATTTGCAGCTAAGGTGGCATACGAGCAACAACAGTCGTGGGAAGTTTAGTTTGTTAAAGTTTATACGGAGCTTTATACTTTTTACGAGTCGGATTGGATTGGAAATGGCTATGAAAGGTGGAAGGAAGAATTTGAAACGGGCCGTTAATGACGAGACATTAACTCTTCTAGCGGGACAGAGCATTATGCAAGTTGTTTCCCTTAGAGGCAACAATCAAATCGAGGTATATCTGTGTTTATGATTAATAACATGAATGACCGTTGGGTTCTAATCAGGTACTTTTGTATACAGGTGATTGACGCCAAAGGAGAAACAACATTGGCGATTTTTCCAGCTAAATTTCAAAAAAGCATGTGGATAAAACGAGGTATGAGTTATACTTCGGCTGGCGTTACTTGTTTTAAGAATGAAAAATGCAATCATATGCACATTTATGTTTGTCTGCATTGGTATGGTAATAATAAAGGGCTACACATTATGGTATGGTTTTGCAGGTAGTTTTGTTGTGGTTGATGATAGTGGGAGAGAGGAAGCTGTTGAGTCCGGAAGTAAAGTGGCGTGTGTTGTTCTGCAAGTTCTTTTCCATGACCAAGTCAGAGTCTTACAAAAGAGTCCAGAATGGTTAGATTCTATATTATCCTACAAACTTGTGTTTAGTTTTCTTTGTTTGGATTTGCAGTATCTGCAATTGATAACTTAATAAGTAAATAGCTAGAACCAAAGTGCATACCTAAGGAACTGACGCATTTGCAAGCTGTCTCGTAGATATGGTTATGCTTAGTTTGTCTTTTTTAGTCAGTGTTGCAACTTGCAAAACAAGGACTACAAGGCTGAGTAATCGGCGATTACTCGCTACAAGGTCAATGACCGATTAATTGCTGATTACTCACTACAAGGTCAAAACTCAGTCAAATTTTGGGTTAGCTCTTCTCGGGCAACTCGGCCAAATTCGGTTTGAAGTATTTCAACAATATTGTTAATGTTTCTAAGCATATTTGCATGGTCCTATGTAAATTCTAGTCCTATCAACATGTCATACATATATTTTCGAAATTTAGATAATATATATTCCAGTCCAATTAAACCTGGATTACTCCCTGCCTAGGCCGATTACAAGCTACAAGATAGTCAACCGCCCGACTAGCGCCTAGAGTTTTTTGCAACCATGTTTTTGGTTACTCTCATTAGTCAGTACTCAATACTAACCTCATAAGGAATCTAAACGGAAACTGATTACAAAGGCCTGCTGACTTATTGAGACATCATACATTCTGCTATAATATTGAGTTTTGGTGGAAATGTTAATGGTCGCCTTACATGAGTATGCATATGTAAATTAGATTTTTTTTAAGGGCATGTAGATTAGAATGTAGAAACATTCTATAATCAATATTGTTAAAACTATATGCTGTTTATCGGCCAAGTACAAAAACAAGTCAACTTGACATGAGATATCTAACTTTACTCAACTAAAAATGACAGCTGCCAAAAACAGCTACCCAACAATGTATTTAAGATTTAGTAGGTGAGCAACTCAAAGTTTTCGTGAAATTAGTACTCGACATCAGTTTGCTTCCATGAAACCGCCCATGGCAAGCCTGAAAAGTTGTAATTGTTTTTACCTATCAGCTTGATCTTGCAGGATTTTTATTTTCTTTCTGTAATGCCACACAGATAGTATCAAAGGCTTGACCTCTAATTCTGCTCATTAATGCAGGCCAGAAATCTTTAAATCAGCAGTAGTGGACACCTCTATTAATGTGAACTCTCAGATGCCCCCTTTTCAACTACTACAGTAAAAATGAGGACTCGGATCTTAGTGAAGATTGATGGGTTGCCGCCATTGAAGCCAACACAAACAGAAGAAAATCACCAACGGTGTTGCATAAGTCTGATACAGATTCAGATTCCGATACAGAAGAATCTTAACATGTAAACATTACTAGTATCAATGATTATGTGTTGTATTTTAAAATTCCATTTTGCAGACACACTTATGTTAAATGGGTCTGACATAGAAGAATCTCGTATTTCTCATATTTCTCTTAATGATTACAATTGGTCTCTTTAAATGGACACGTATTTATAATTGAAGTGTAGCAAATTTTGAAGTTGAATATGTTATTAAGGGAAAAGATAATATGGACGTTGTTTTGGACTGGTGCATAGAGCATTTCTGTATTGGGGACAGAGTAATACTAGTATTTGTACGCATATGTGTTTCTGTTTGTGTGTGTGTGTGTGTTATGGCCTTAGGTTTGGGTTTTCCATGGGAGTGCCGCAGCTAAAATGGTTGTCGAGTTGGTGATCTGCCATAGTTTCGTTATGGTACAAGGTAAAGCTTGTGGTTGTTAATCCCGGTCTCTTTTAACATTATTTCTTTGATGTAACGGGTATTTAATGTGCCTTTCTCCTTGATGTTAGATGCTCGTTTATACAGGAGCTGTCAAGTGACAATAAGTTGAAAGCGGATTTGAGTTGTACCACAAAGCAAACGCTTTTTGTCTTTATTGCGGTGTGGTTGTAATACCATCAGTGAGAACCGACCTATTAGACATGTTACAGTATCATACAAGAAAAACACAGCATAGGCTGTACCAACTTGGAACTTTTCATTTATTCTAAAGTGTTCCCCGGACGAATGAAGTCAGTGATCAATCTCGTGTAATGTTGAGAGGAAAATTGATAAGTGCATATAGTGTGTAGAATGTAACTATGAAAGTATTCAAAATACCATGTTCCTTGTTATGATGTGAAGTAGAATGACACTTTTACCCTTAACTAATTAATTAAAGTCTTATTAAAAGTTTGTAATAAGAATTTCAAACAAAGATAATATAGTAAACTTGATAAAACTTCCGTATCTATTTTTAGTAGTTGACAATTAAATTAAGACATACAAAAAAGGAAACGTGGCCTATTAGTTTGGGCCGGAGGGAGTAGTAGTACTCCCAAAATCACTTTTGAAAGTAATCAGAATGCATCTTAGGTGGCGTTTGGTTCGTGAATTAGAAATTTCGGAATTCTAATTTCAGGAAATTTCAATTTCTTTAACATTAAAAATTTGGAATTTCAAATATATCTTCGCATGTTTGGTTGACAGATATTCATAGTATTTCCAAATATGTCGTTATGTATATTATTGTAATTTTTTAGGGAGTGACAAGTAGGGGTGTAAAAAAAATCGATCAGACCCGACCCCGAACCTGATTAAGCCTATTTGGGTCGGGTTACTCTGGTCAAAAACTTTATTCGTGTCAACCCGAGTAGCCCAGATACCAAATAGGGTCAGGTATCGGGTTGAAGTTTTTTGGCTAACTCGGATTATGATAGACCTGAATATTTTTTTAATTATTATTATTATTATTATTATTATTATTATTATTATTTTTTTGGCCTTTTTTATATTATTAATATTATTTTTTTTGTTTTTTATCTGTTTGGTACTTTTTTTTTGTTTTATCCGTTTTTCTCCGACGTTATTATACGTTTTCGTACGTTTTCATACGCTTTCATCCACTTTTTTATCCGTTTTTCGTTTTTGTCCGTTTTTCTCTGACGTTATTATACGTTTTCATACGATTTGTCTGCTTTTGTACGCTTCCATCCTTATTGATTATCAGTTTTTATCCTCTTTTTTTACGTTCTCATCCGGAGATAAACGTAGAAAAACGAAATGTATCAAAAAGTATAAAAACGTATTAAAACGTACGAAAACGTACAAAAACAAAAAAACAATGTACAAAAACGTAAAAAAACGTAAAACGTACAAAAATGAAAAACGTACGTTTTTATACATTGTTTTTTACGTTTTTTTTCCGTTTTTGTACATTTTAATACGTTTTTATACCCAAAAAAGGGATAAAAACTGATAATTAATAAGGATGAAAACGTACAAAAGCGGACAAATCAGAAAAAAACGTACAAAAACTTATAAAAACGTACAAAATCGTATAAAAATTTACCAAAACAAATTTAAACTGATAAAAGCGGATGAGGGCGTATGAAAACGTACGAAAACGTATAATAACGTCGGAGAAAATGGATAGACACGAAAAAAACGTACCAAACAGAAAAAAATAAAAAAATTATTAATAATATACAAAAATAAAAAACGGCCGATAATAATAATTAAAAAAATTAAAAAATAATAATACAAAAAAATATTAAAAATTAAAAAATATATATTTTCAAAATACATCCCTGTGGTTTTTTATACAATAAATCCCTCGTGAGAAGATTGCATCGTCTTTCCTCAAGGATGTATTGTGACAAACGTATGCCTAACGAAGGATGTATACTGTTAATAGTTTCTGACATGGATGTGAGAAAGTTGAAACCACAGGGATGTATTTTGCAGTTTACTCTATTTTCAAATATGTCGTTATGTATATGATTGCAATTTTTTAGGGAGTGACGAGTAGGGGTGTCAAAAAAATCGATCAGACCCGACCCAGAACCTGATTAAGCCTATTTGGGTCGAGTTACTCTGGTCAAAAACTTTATTCGTGTCAACCCGAGTAGCCCGAATACCAAATAGAGTTTGGTATTGGTTGAAGTTTTTTGGCTAACTCGGATTATAATAGACCCGAATAAAGTTTTATTTCAATCTTTTTAATATAATTTTTTAAACAAGTACAAAATAAGCAATTTTATTACATTTTACTCGTATATATTCGGGTTGACCGAACCCAAATGGACTCGACCCGAGTTGACCCAGACTCGATTAACCCGAATTCAAATAGGGTCGGGTTTGCGTAGGGAATTTTTAGCTTTGGCCCGACCCGACTACACTCCTAGTGACGGATTTCCTTTGAGTTAAACAAATAACAAAAACAAGACAAAATACAAGAAGAAAAAAAGTAAAACCAGTATTTTGGTATAATTTGGTCCTTTATAAAAAATGTTTTTAATTACTTTTTGGATGCATTATAAATTTTTGGCAATTTATAAAATTTTAAATTCTTGTATCTTTCTTCATTTTATTGTTGGGAGTTATTTAGAGGTGTTTCTTTGAGTTTATTTTGAAGTGAGAATGGGAATTGCATATGTATTGTCCTTGATCTGACAGTGATGTCCAAAATGACGTGCTCAAGACGTAACCTTCGTCTTCTCATTTCGCATCGTCATTCGCCACGTGATTACCCTACAACTTCAACAATATTCTTGGCTCATAAACTCGACGATGCACTCCAACTGTTTGATGAAATGCTTCACAGAAACCCTCCACCTTGTATCATTGAATTTAACAAGCTCATTACTCCAATTGTTAAGATGAAACATTATACAACTTCTCTTAATCTTTACAAAAAGATAAGTTTGGTGGGTATTCCACAAGATCTCTATGCAATGAACATCTCTATCAACTGTTATTCCCGCCTTAAACAAGTCAATTATAGTTTCGCCTTATTAGCCACCATCTTCAAGCTAGGCCATCCTCCTGATTCGGCAACCTATGCCACTCTCATAAACGGGCTTGTTCTTGCTGATCGGGTTTTTGAAGCTGTTGAATTGTTCAAGAAACTCATTAGAAATCTCCAATGATGAGTTTTTATCTCATGAAAGTAATGAACGACCCCTCCGCCCCCCGATCCTACCCACTACACCCCTCCACTCTCTGCGCTCGATGCCTCGCTCCAGACTGTTTCATCTTTGGATCTTTATCATCTTTATCACGGACTACGCTCCAAGGAACCTCAACAATGCTCTTTGGTTCTTGTCTCTCGGTGGCTTTGGACATTCTCAATAAGAGTGATTTGGATCTTAGCATTATAGCACTTTTTCACTTTTGCCGTTTTTTATGTCTCGGCTTCTTTGAAGGTCTTTTTGATGTTCCAAGGGTGTCTCAGAATATTACTCTTCTCTTAAGAACTTCTGAAGGTCTCTTACCCCCTGGCGTACTCTTCGTTTTCACTCCCGGAAGTTGAGACTCAACATCACTAGTTCTTGCTTAGCTTTAAAGCAGAGATTTCCTTTCAACTTTGCTTTGACTATTTCAGAATTCTTTTCTTGGATGATTATCTCTGGACTTTGTGGTTTTTCCATTGAGCTAATCAAGAGATAGTGATGTTACGTCTTTTCGACTTTCTAATCGCCGTGACCTTCTCTCCATTTAGGATGTAGAGCCTTAAGAAACTTCCTTACGTAGTTCTTACTAGAATAACCTTCATCAAGAGCTTTAAGACTAGTAATAATAGTATTAAATCTAGCAAAAGCACGATCTATAGATCGTTCTTCCGGAAATGACGATTGTTCATATTGTTGAACCGAAAGGTCGATCTTATTTCTTTGACTTGGCTATTACCTTGATGGGTGATTAACAAAGTTTTCCAAATTTCTTTTGCCATATTACACATGAAAATTCGTTCATATTCTTTTCTAGGCAAAGCATTGTAAATAACCATTTTGGCTTCATTATTTTTTGCAAGCCTTCTTTTAAAGATATAGTTTGTTTTTCAAAAGAGAAACTCATCGAGTTTGGTTTTCGGATTTTAATAATAAGTTGAAAATCACATTGGTAATAACTATGCTAAAGATCTAGATTCTTTTGATTTAAACATATGTCTGAATCATTTTTTTAATAAATAAAACTTATCACTTTCAAAAGTGGCGGTCTTTGCCATAGATCGCCCTTCTGTTATTTGTCAGGAACATAGATTCGATCAAGCTTTAAAATACAATATATTTTAAAAATCTTGAGTGACCTTGGCTCCTGATACCAATTGTAGGAAACTAGAAGGGGGACTGAATAGTGTACCGGTTAATTTGACCGTTTTAAAACTTTGCTTATAAAATGCTTTGATTCGAGTTGTATGTCAATCAATCAACAATATGAATCACAACTAAACTATCTAATGTAATGAACTAAGTAAACAATAAACAATGTAAGAGGATAGAGAAAGAAAACGATCAAACCAAGGACACCAAGGATTTATAGTGGTTGTTATGAAGCTCTCTTCGTTCTTACTCACTCCCCGAGATATCCACTCGAGATTTCACTATGTCAAAAAGCTCCCTTTAGGCGGAGAAAACCGTTTACACGTCGCTTACTTTCTTTTTCGACACTAAGCTAGATGTCGAGTCCTAATCTTAGCTAGAACCAATCTAAGACTTCACTAAGTCTTTACACACTCACAAGATATATACTCTTCGATTGACTACAATCCAAATCACAAATACACAATTTACACAATTGGATGTAACACACAATCCATTTACACAACAACACGAACGTTAATATAATAAAGACTTGTGATCTTGAGAGGAAGAGGAGATCACTTAATAAACAATTGTATGTAGAAGTTCGATTGTTCTTCTCTTGCACTTGATTAGAAGAAGAAGGGAGGAAGAAAGAATTAATCACTTGAAACAAGATCAAGGTATGTTAGTGATAAAGATATGTGTTTTAGAAAGAAAGAAAGAAGAGAGAAAAGTAGATCTGAGAAAATTCATGGCAAGAGGTTCTATTTTTCAGATGGGGTGCCCCAGTATTTATAGGAGACAAAAAGAGCTGTTGTGCTGGCGGCGGTCCCGGCGGTCCCAAATATATTAGGGGGCCGCCAGGCCTATAAAGGGGCGCGTATATCCGCTTCTTTTTGTCTTTTTTTTATGAGGAATGTGTTATCTGTTTTAGAACCTTCCATTTTGGGGAAAAATCTGATTTCAAATTTATTATTTTAATAATACATTTCTTTTAAATTTAATAAATATTTTGTTTTTATATTTTTATATAAACACTTTTGTAGAAATGTAGGTTAGTAATATATTTTCTAATTCACTATTCATGTTTAATGAATTTGTTTATCCATTCCTTAAATGATTAATTTAGAACTGGAATTTTACGGTTAGTAATTTATACGTTTATTTTTTTCGTAAACGTTTGTACCTTTTTGTTTATTATCAAAACATCAAGGGTCGAAAAATATAAATAATCGTTTTTAGAACAGTATTTGTATTAACTAAAATTAATTACTAAATTTAAGTGCCTTCTTAATCTTACCGGTTTTTCCGTTCGACTCAATAAAACACTAAATTAATTACTTTTCTGCAAATTATTAATTCACTAATTACGCTTATTAAATTCCATAAATTCACTAAACAAGCAATTTACTTAACAAGATAAAATTAACTACTCGCTATGCTAATGATCAAATAAGCTATGTTAACATTTTTATACTACGTCTAACATAATAAATTAAACAAGGATAGAAAAATGGGACCGTTATGAAAAGGCCGCAAATAAAGATACCACGATTTAATATGTAAAAAATCTATCTAACTTATTAATCCCTTAAGCTCCAGCCTCATGAGTTGACCGGTACAAAATATTCAAAAACATAAAAACTGTTAATATAAAACAGTTTACAAAAAATTTGCAACTCAATTCCCATTATCACTAAATCTGTCTACTTTTAAACTTCCAGGCCCAAAAGAAACCAAACACAGCCCAATAGCAAATCGCAGTCCAATAGCAAATAGCAGCCCAATAATGAATTACACAAACCAAACTCAAGACCAAGGATAATCTACGAGATTGGGCTTATACTACCAATAAGGAATGAGATCAGATTTAACAATGAGAAACAAGATTAACAATTTTTAAGCTAGTCAAAATAAGCTAAAACAACTTGTCTAAAAAAGAAAATAAGCTAATCGACTAGAAAGAGATGAAAATGGAATAAGCTAAAACATTTTGTGATTTTAAGCTAAATACCCAAATCGAATAAGCTATAACAGCTTATTCGAACAAGGATTAAAAGTTGAAAAGAAACAACAAGCCCCAACAGTTTATTCGATGATGAAACCCAATGAAACTTATTTAACATAAGCCGAATCCCTAAACTTATTTGAGAGCTTATTTAAGCCAAGCTTATTAAAGAAATAAGGAATGAATCAAATGAGCTTTTGATAAAGCCTATTCGGCTTCACACTAGTTTCTAAATTAGCTGGTAAACAAGCTGATGAAAAGCTTAAGCTCGATAAGCCAAAAATAAACCCAACTTCATTTCATTCCAATAAGTTTTTTCTTAAGAATTTCATACAACTAATCAATGTATGTTACAAACTTTCAATATACTACAATTACATTACATTTTCCTTCTTATTTTATGAAATATACATATTTTAAACCCTAAACCCTAACCCGTGCCCTATTGAACCCGACGACCCATTTCCCTCATTTTTACCTATTTTTAAACCAACCAAGCACCCAAGCTTCACTATGACTAAGCTACTTCAGCTCCTAAGCAGCTTACAAGCCCCTTTCTTCCATTTCTTGGCCACAAAACAAGCCACATCCCCTCCTTGTTGTTCTTGTTAAGCCGTGACACCTCACCCCTCTAAAACCCCCTCCAACACTTTATGGCTAGTCTCTAGACCTCAAGAATCATCAACCTAGCTTCTCCTAATCATCCCCTAGACATGACACTAAGCATGACACTCAACTTGGGCTCTAAGTTCCATTCAACACTATAAATAGGGACGCATACCCTCACTTCAAACTCACACATTCAATCTTTCTATCTTTCTATCAATGGAGTTCTAAGCTGATCAAGGAAGTCCTAAGGAGTCCTAAGAGTAAGAGTGAAACCAAGAAATCAAGAAACGAAACCTTGCAAGTCGAGTTCTAGGAGTCCTAAGTCCTCATTTTGACCCATTTCTAAAGCAATAAGCTCGAATTCAGGTTCTATAAGCTTTTCTACTATTTTAAATCATTAATATGTCCCTTATGATCATATTAGAACTCTTGTTAAAATCTTGGAGTCAAAAACTCATGCGTGTATAAATTTCCAAACCAAACGAACCCATGAAAACCCTAAAAACACATTTTCTTTAAATCCATAAGTTATAATCACAAGCTATTACTATAAGCTATTCTAATAAGCTTATTTATCATTTCTATAAGCACTTTATCAAGTCTTAGAAGCCCTTACCTGTTAGATTAATTTTTTGAACCAAATGAACCCGTTTTGGCATTTTGAACTCGAAAACCATTTTTATAAGCTATAAGCTTGTAAAAGTTATTTTTCCTAATTTATTTTAGCTTATTATGATAAGCTATAACCTGCAAAACTCTTTTGGAATCCTAAAATAAGCTTGCATGGATTTTGGACTAGTTTTGTAAAATATTTACATGCAAGGGGTATATATTGTAACTTTTAGAAATTATTAACTACAAGGGCTGAAAATATCACTTTATGAAACTTATAACTCCAAGGGTCATTCTTGCCAAGTTTTAAAGTTAAGGGATTTAAATTTTATACATTATATATATAAAGATTAATTATGTAATTAATTATAATCCAAGGGTAATTTTTGCCAATTTGATATTCTTAAAATATAAAATATTATATTTTTATATAAATTATAAAAATATATAAAAATGTTATAAACCCGATTTTATTAAAATCCGACAAATTTATCGTTATTAATCATCAATGGGTTATATAATTAACGTAATTTATCAACTAGCTTTTGAAGAAATTTGAAAACTTATCGTATCACGATACTAAGGAATTTCATGTGAGGGGTTCCATTTGGGTATTTGTTTTGACGAGTTTGCTATGTTTACAATTTAAAGTGCCCTGGCTCCTCAAACAATACTTCGTGGCCTCTGAATTATGATAGCCCGAATAGTGATACAATATTTCCATAATATTTCAATCAAAGATGATATTTCATTATGACATAAAACATATCCAATCAAACTAAGACTTGACATATTATCCAGGTTGTGTGACGAAAGCCGTTACTTTCACTTGATATACTTTTGCCATCAATCAGATTTCTTTGTACTGTTAAGGTGAGTTTATAGCCTCACTTTTAAATCTTTTGAATGTTTTCATAAACCCGTAAGGGGGATACTTGCTTAAATCATGAATGCAAGTGTTTTTCCAACTGTATGCTATCCTAATATATTATTGCCTAAGTACCTACTTTTGCCATTAAGACCCATTATCATGAACCGTTAATTACTCGTCGGGGTAAGCGCGAATGATGTGAATAGATCTATTTGGGATTGGACTTCCCCATTGGTGTACCTATACTGTCGGTAACCAATAGCACATCATTTGAATAATTATGCAGGTGTTTGGAAAAGACACCCGTTGGGGAAATTACTTGTGGTTAGTGATTAACCTAAGGCTTCGGTGTCATGAGCTTAGGGCAATAATAATGTTTTCCATGATAATTATACATGCATGTAATTATTACAAACTATGAGTGTATAACAACGTAACCAACTATTAAACTGCATTCAAACTGCTTATTATAAACCTATGAATTTCACTAAACCATTGTGTTGATTAATTAACATGTTTATCTTAGGTAACTGAGCATCATATGGCATGGAGTGGCATGGACTTGAAGATGGCTAAACTGTTATCATTCAAACTTTTTGTTTTCATGTAGATATTGGGAACTCACTTTTTTTAAAAACTCTGATGAATAAATGAATGATAACTTATCTTTTAAAAACGTCTCTTTACGATTCGTTTTCTATGATTATGACTGTTGTACTATGAAATAATACCCCAGATTAGCTTTCGTTGCTATATGTTAAAATGGGGGTGTTATATTTGCAGATGCCTTCACCTAACATCAAAACACCATATGTCAAACCTCCTACAAAAAACAAAATTTTGGGATTCATCAAGACACTTGGTTATAATGAAGATCCTAAGCCAAAAAATGACTGGAAAAGATTCTGAGTGTTCTCGACATGAGTATTACTGGAAAAGATTCAAGTTGGGACACAACTAGACTTCCAATACTTTAGATACTTTGGGGAATTGTTCACTCTGCCAATTTGAATTTCGCATCATTAATTTGGGACGAATTTAAATGGCAAACAGTTGACAGACCTACCAAACCATCCTAGATGTCTAAGCTATTGTACACCCGCTTCACAAAGCTTATCATTGACTACTTTCTATCACGCAACAAGAATATTCCTCGCATATCAGACACTGAATTGCACAGTGAAGGTGATGACTCACCTCTTACCAAACTATCGAACACTGTAAAAGGTACCTACAAGTTCAGAATGGAGATACCCGATACAAATACTATAAGGCTAAGAAAGCAGAAAGTAAGAAAGCAAAAGCTATTGAGGAAATAGATGAGCAAAATGTGTCTTCTGTCAAAAGTTGAAGAGGAAAAGGGTATATGCGTTCAGGTGATTATGAAGCTAATATTCCCAAGGTGTTCAAGAAAGATGTTGTGCCAAGGAAAATAAGATCTCTCACTATCGTTGAAGAAACAATTTCAGTTGAACTTGCAAAATCCATCAGTATTAAAGAACAACGCACTCAACAACGTCAAAGGAGTCAATTGATAATTGACAGACAAGTAGACAATGATGTTGAAGATACGTATGTTGAGTGGAGACAAAAACTCAAAGGTCCAATAGTCTAAGATCCAGTAGTTCAGTCATTATTAGACTTATAGAAAGGATCAAAAGCTAGCAGACTTAAGAGATTGAGGAAAAAGAAGCAAGTAGTTGCAGATAAAGGATTGAGTGCTGCTTATACCAAATACAATGATACATCAGATACAGAAAGTGATGCAACACACTATTCTTTATGTTCAGACATATCACAGGAAAGTGCTAACGAAACTAATGTTGCTGACGATTCAAATATGGATTTAACTGATGATGAACCCAAAGGAGACGATGATACAACAAGGTACAGGGTGTTCATATATAACAAGTTCACTAAAATGCCTAAGTCTACCTACTTTAGTACAACGATTACGAGTTCCTTTCTAGACTTCATTCAGAATCTGCTTGATGAAACACCTGTAAACAAATTGATAGATTTAATGAGTAATCCAGTTTATACTAATGCTCATACAAGCTCAACGATGCATAACCCAAAGCAAAATCATGAGGTAATAAGCTTTTTATCAGGTGCATTTGAAGTACCTTATGGTACATATGTAGATGTTTAAGCAACTAACCTTGTATTTCAAGATATGTTTTCGAACAATGTTGCTCATCATATTTCATCTCCTCCAGCAACTATAACATATAAACTTCCTACAAATCCCCAACCAAACTCACTACAAGCCAAAGCAAAGAAGCTGATACAAAAGGCAAAGAAGAATATAAGGAAGATCAACTTTAAGAAGAAAGTCGCACATAAATTCAGAGAATATGATTAGAAGCTGGAAGCTCTTACAAATAATAATTTTTTTGAAGCATTTGAAAAAGCTTTCCAAGCAAAAGTTCTGACAGAGGTAAAGAAGCTTCTACCTACTCATATCCTAACAACTGTTGCAAACTATGTTAGGCATCGTCTTAACACCTCTGTGATCGAAGTTATGAAAAACAACCAAATCAATCTATTTACCAAACCATCAACCAACATTGATGATCTTTCAAACCTGTATTTAAAGATCAAGCTGCTGCACAGAATTCAAGATACTAAGTTAAATATGACTCATCCTACTTATCAAAAGCTTTATAATAATCTACAAGAATCAATCTGTCTAGATCATGATCCACTAAATGCTCAAGATGCAGAGCCATCCTTTCACAAAAAGTCTCACGATAATCATGATCCTCCTAATGATCATGATGGCAGAGAAAAGAAAGAAACAAAGAAAGGATGTTGGGCAATCCTCTTTTAGATCATCAAGGAAAAATAAATCTCCCGTGGTTCATGCATATGATGACACTTCTGCCATACAACCCTTTGAACAAGAAGATAAATATATTTGGACTCGTCCAAATCCAGAATGGTACACTAAGTCATGGTCTGTAGTTGCTGCTTAAAGAAGGACAACATGGTTCGACATGCTTTTAAAATCAGATTTTGATCAAAATGTGAATCATCTTCTTGGACCATCTACTGTCGTTGTAGCAAAGAAGCTTAAAGCACTTATCCATAAGGACGAGCTTACAATAGCAGATCTTGAAGGTGCAAGATTAAAAAAGCTTAAGTAACAGTACAAGAAAGATGTGGAACTCGAATACTATGTTGATCAACTTAAAGCAGTCGTGTTATCAGAAGCTAAGTGGAACAGTGATGAAGGTGATGTGTTAAAGCCTAGATTGTTTAAAAGACATATGTCTAAAAATACAAAACCACATCATTCTTTCTACAACAACGATTTCTACTATGTTGTAAGCCTGAGCACAAAAGAGAAGTACACTAAATCTCTCACCAAGCACTATGCTGCAAGATACTACATCCAAGGTATAGAAGATATGATCTCTAATAAATGGTGCAAAGAAACTCATCGTTACCACTTTGAAGCCCTTAATGGTATTCAACATTAGGAAGATAGCAGAATTAACTTCTTCAAATCAGAAATGAGTAACCGATCAGAAAGAAAAGTCTACTCAGATTTAGGGATCAAATTAGTTGTTCGTATTATGGTAAATAATAAATGGGGTTATGGTTCCTTAAAATCAATTGTAGTCAGGAGATCCAATGATAATGAGTATGAGTTCAGCTATGCAAATCTTCCTAGACTCAGCTTAAATGATGTAGAAGACTGATTCGGTCATCGTAGGACTTCAACAAGAAGTTTTACAACTCCCTAGGAAGAATACCTAACCGTTGTAGTAGTAGTATAGGCAAGACTCGAGGGTTGTTATCGTTCTCTAGGGGAATAGGTTGGGAAGGCTTGATCACAGTCTAATAGAATTCTAGGGGTTAAGAGAAGATTATTTTTGTATTTTTATATTTATAGGAAAGCAGGTAAATCTATGGTTTGAGAGGTTGGTTTGATAAACTATTAACTAATCTTATTAATAAACTAATCTACTGGTGATAACTTATTGATAATTAAATGTATTTACTTAATCATGCATCACTTATCAGATTGTTTCTCCTAATCTCATTGCCTTGTCACACTTGTGATGTAATGTGTAAGTATTTCCTAAGTTATGAACGAATTACATGAATCCGTCGTCTATTTAATATTCCATTAAGGAAAAGAAAATGTAAGGTAGTATGAAGACTATTACAAGGCCCCTAAGAGTATATTAAATGCATGTGAAATACCTTAAGAGGGATCAACCATATAAGGGGAAAGGTAGTATGAAGACTATTACCCTATGGTATCCTTTCTACGCACTCGCGTTTTCCTAGATGTGTCAACAGTGATACAGACAAAAGCTGGTTTTCTAAGGCCTAACGTGCACATTCATCAACAAGAAGCAACAGTAAAAGGATCTACAATCCAACTTTCATGCAATCATAAGCAAATACGAAGGAGGGTTTAGCCTCACATGTTATAAAGGAAGTAAGAAGATAAATCAATCACACAACACATAGATACATTGAATGATTAATGATAAATAACCTTACTTAAATTAAAAGATGGATCCAAGGTAGTACAATAGGGTTTTGAAGCCCTATAAATGACCTATGAAGCTCCTACAAGGACTAAGGTTCGTCTCCATAAGTTATACAAAGTTATCTATTGGGATTAAAAGACTTCTTGACGATCTTAAAGTTACTACTGCTAAGGTTTGTGTAACTGCAACTAAGTATAAATTAGTGCTGTTAGTAATCTTAATGAAAAATATGCTAACTAGTTAGTACTGCTAGTTACTACTGCTAGTGTAACTTAGTACTGCTAGTGTATTAGTGTAACTTAGTACTGCTAGTGTATATTAGTACTGCTAGTTACTACTGCTAGTATTTGTTAGTACTGCTAGAGTAAAGTTAGTACTGCTGGTGAAGATTGAAGAAAATATTCTAAGTAGTTACTACTGCTTGTACACAGTTAATGCTGCTGGTGTATAAGTTACTGCTGCTAGTGTTCAGAGTTAATGCTGCTGGTATAAAGTTATAACTACTAAAAGATTACAACTGCTGAAAGAATAAAGACTGTTTAGAAAAGATAAAGATTGCTTAAAGATCAAGATTACTTAGTTGATAAGGATTGTTATTTGTAGAATAGATCTTTAAGAATATTCTAAGTTTTTGATAATATATTGTAAATCAACTAGGACTCTTGGGTGTATAAAAAGAGGTCCTAGGGCATAGAGTTTATAATCAGAATCATATCTAGAAATCTTTTGTTTTTAATATCGTCATAGCTTCAAGGTTTTGTAACCCTAATACTAGAAGAGTATTCGTATTATTTGTAATAATAATATTGGAGCTTTTATTTTTGAATTATATTGTTTCGTATTACTATTTCATTGAAGAATTCTTCTTATATTAAAGATTAGATTATGCATAATCTTTAGTATTATCAAACAAAGTTTCTTAACTAAGTTGTGTTAGATTTATCTAGCATAACTAAATCTTACACAAGCTAAGGAATTCAATATCCATTCAATTGGGATCAACAAGTGGTATAAGAGCTTGTTGCTTTGAGAAACTTTGCTAAGAAGACATGGATCAAGACTTAGTACATATGGTGGCTGCATCAAAAGTGCCTATGCTTAAACCATGTGAGTATGAGATTTGGAGGAGGAGGATGGAATAGTACATCCAGATGATTGATTATTCTCTATGGGAAGTCAAAGAGAATGGTAATGCACCTCCAATAAAAAAAGGTTGTTAAAGGTGTTGAGACTACAATTGCTCCTTCAACTGCTGAAGAAAAGGCACAAAGGAGGTTAGAGCTGAAGGCAAGAAGCAGTTTATTGATGGGCATCCCTAATGAACATCAATTAAAGTTTAACTCCATCAAAGATGCCAAGTCATTGCTGCAAGCTATTGAGAAGAGGTTTGGAGGGAATGCTGCTACTAAAAAGACTCAGAGGAATCTTCTAAAGCAGTAGTATGAAAATTTTACTACATCTAGCTCAGAGGTGTTAGATCAAACCTTTGATAGGCCTCAAAAGCTTATTAGTCAGTTGGAGATTCATGGTGAAAGTATCTCACAATAAGATGTGAATCAAAAGTTCTTAAGAAGTCTGTCACCAGAATGGAACACACATACCATTGTATGGAGGAACAAGCCTGAGATAGATACATTAAGCTTGGATGATCTTTACAAGAACCTAAAGATCTATGAACCAGAGGTTAAATGGACATCAAACTCAAGCTCAAACATACAAAATGTAGCCTTTGTGTTCTCAAACAGCACCAGTAGTACAAATGGAGCAGTTAATACTACTCATGGTGCTACAACTGCTAGCACTCAAGCTACTACTGTTAACTCAACAACAATTGATAACTTGAGTGATTCTGTTATCTTTGCTTTCTTTGCAAGTCAACCTAATAGTCCACAACTTGACAATGAGGACTTGCAACAAATTAATCTTGATGATTTAGAAGAGATAGATTTAAGGTGGCAGATGGCTATGCTAACAATGAGGGCAAGGAGATTCTTAAAGAACACTAGAAGAAAGCTTACTGTTAATGGTAATGAGACCATTGGGTTTGATAAGTCCAAGGTGGAGTGTTACAACTGCCATAAAAGGGGACACTTTGCAAGGGAGTGCAGGGCTCTAAGGAACCAAGAAAACAGGAATAGGGAGAACACAAGAGGGGTTGTGCATAGACGAACAATACTTCTAATGCTTTGATGCCTTATGATGGTGCTGGTTATGATTGGAGTGATCAAGCAGAAGAAGGTCCAACTAACTTTGCACTCATGGCTTACTCTTCTACAAGTTTTAATTCTGAGGTATCTATCTGATTAAAAACTGTTCTCATTTGTTTGGAAAATGTTAAAATTCTTAAAGAAACAAAATGAAAATGTTTAAGAGGACTTAACGTACAATCTAAGATAAATGCTATTACTTATAAAACAGGTTTAGAGTCGGTAGAAGCAAGACTTCTAGTTTATAAAAAAAAGTCTGTTTATGAAGAAGATATCAAGCTCTTAAAATGTGAGATTCATTTAAGAGAAGTAGCCATTACAAAGCTTAGGAGGAAGTTGGAACTGGCTCAAAAACAAAAAGATAAAATTTAGCTAACAGTAGAAAAATATTAGAATTTTCCTTAAAAGCTTAAGCAAACTATAGACTGTTAGAGGTTGATAAGTGCAAAACAGGGTAGGGTATACTTCATGTTGTTCCACTCCTATACAAGAAACTTATGCCTCCAAAAAACCTGATTTCTCTTCTCTAGCTAGAAAAGTATTTGTGAATGAAGCTATAGTTAGTTAGCCTACTAGTTCAAAAAGCTTAGTTGCGATGTGAAGTAAGGCTAGTGCAGACAAGCCTAAGGCAGTTAAGAAGAATAACGGTGCTCCAATTATTGAGGATTGGGTGTCTGATAGTAAGGAAGAAGATATGCCTCAGGCTAAGATTCAAAAGAAAACAGTTAAACCTAGTTTTGCTAAAATAGAGTTTGTTAAATCTAAGAGCAAGTAAAAACTCCTGGGAAAACAACTGTTAAAACAAGGTAATCAAAATAGGCAGAACACACATAGTCCTAGAGGAAACCAAAGAAACTAGAATTATATGATGTCTCAAAGATATGGAGAGTTAATTTTGAGGATGATTAATCAAAGCTTGCTCTGGTATGTTGAAGTTTTAATCACATGCAGTATGATTGTAATAACCATCAAAGACAGTTTAATAATAAAAATATGGTAAAACCAGTATGGAACTATACTCAAAGGGTGAATCACTAAATTTTTTCTATAATGACTCACCCTAGTCCTAAAAGGAACATGATTCCAAAAGCAGTATTAATAAGGTCTGGCCTAGTATCACTTACTAATGCTAGACCAGTTAATAGTGCTCAACCAAGATCAACAGTGAATAGTGCAAGACCAATGAAAAATATTTTTAATAAAGCACATTCACTTGTTAGAAGACCCATTAACAACAAAACACCAACTAAAAACAATAATTTTAATCAAGGTGTTAATATTGTTAAAGATAAAAATGTTAATACTACTAGGCCAAAAGCAATAGTTAATACTGCTAAGCCAAAAGCAGTACTTATTGTTGTTAAGGGAAACCAGGTTAATGCTGTTAAGGTCTCAGCTTGTTGGGTTTGGAAACCAATGACTAAAGTTTTAGACCATGTTTCTAAACACAACAGTGCATCAATAAAATTTAAAAGATTTGATTATGTTGATGCACAAGGCATATCCAAGTTAGTGATGGCTTGGGTCCCCAAAAGAGACTGATTTTCTTACCATATGTATAGGGCAATCCAAAAATGGATTTACAGGACCAAGGAGTAATTGACAGTGGATGCTCAAGGCACATGACAAGGAACATGTCCTATCTTACTGACTTTGAAGAAATTAATGGAGGATATGTTGCCTTTAGAGGTAACCCCAAAGGAGGGAAAATCACAGGCAGAGGTACAATCAAAACTGGTAATTTAGATTTTGTGAATGTGTATTTTATAAGAGAGTTACAGTTTAACCTCTTTAGTGTCTCACAAATGTGTGACAAAAAGAATAATGTTCTCTTTAATGACACTGAATGTATTCTTTTATCTCCAAACTTTAAGTTAACTGATGAAAGTCATGTTTTACTTTAAGTCCCTAGAAAGAACAATATGTATAGTGTTGATTTAAAGAATATTGTTCCTAAAGGAGGTCTAACTTGTCTCTTTGCAAAAGCCACATCTGATTAATCTAAACTTTGGCATAGAAGGCTTGGACACCTAAATTTCAAAACTATGAATAAACTGGTTAAGGAAAATCTTGTAAGAGGTTTACCTTCAAAACTTTTTGAAAATGATCAAACCTGTGTTGCTTATCAAAAAGGAAAGCAACATAGAGCTTTTTGCAAGTCCAAAGCAGTAAGTTCAATCAGCCAACCTTTACATATGTTGCACATGGATTTGTTTGGTCTAACATTTGTAAAAATCTTAATGAAAAAGATGTATTGCCTAGTTGTCACAGATGATTACAGTAGGTTTATTTGGGTTTTCTTTCTAGCTACTAAGGATGAGACTAGTGGCATTCTTAAGTCCTTTTATAACTAGAGTAGAAAATTTAATAGATCAAAGGGTTAAGGTAATTAAGTGTGACAATAGAAGTGAGTTCAAGAATAAAGAGATGAATCAGTTTTATGAGGGAAAAGGTAATAAGAGATAATTTAGTGTATCTAGAACTCCTCTACAAAATAGAGTAGCTAAGAGGAAAAATAGAACACTAATTGAGGCTGCTAAGACAATGCTAGCTGATTCTAAGCTACCTACTACCTTTTGGGCTGAAGTAGTTAATACTGCTTGCTATGTGCAAAATAGGGTATTAGTAACTAAGCCTCATAACAAGACCCCTTATGAACTTTTTCTTGGTAGAAAACTAGCTTTCGGCTTTATGAGACCATTTGGGTGTCTTGTTACAATTCTTAATACCATAGATCACTTAGGCAAGTTAGATGGTAGGGCTGATGAAGGATTCTTTGTTGGGTACTCAATTAATAGTAAAGCATTTAGAGTATTCAACATTAGATCCAGGATAGTTGAAGAGAACCTACATGTCCAATTTAGTGAGAACATACCTAATATTGTAATAAGTGGACCAAATTGGCTTTTTGATATTGATACACTAACAAAGTCAATGAATTATAAGCCAATTATTGTAGGAAATCGGTCTAATGGTAATGCAGGTACAAAAGCATGTGATGATGCAGGTAAAGATAGAATGGAGACAGTACCTGGCAAAGATTACATTTTGCTACCATTGTGGCATGCTGATCTACCATTCTCTCAAAATTCAAAGAGTTCTCCTGATGCTGGATTCAAACCTTCAGGAGAAAATGAAAAGAAGGTTACTGAAGAACCAGGAAAAGAAGGTGGTAATTCAAGTAATGATCAAGAGAAAGAGGATAATGTTAACAATACTAACAATGTTAATGCTGCTAGCACAAACAAAGTTAATGTTGTTGGTGCAAAAACAAGCATTGAACTTCCAAATGATCCAAATATGCCTGAATTAGAAGATATTGTTTATTCAGATGATGATGATGATGAAGATGTTGGTGTAGAGGCTGACATGAACAATTTAAATACATTCATCCATGTCAGTCCTATTCCAACTACAAGAATACACAAAGATCATCCAGTTGAACAAATTATTAGAGACTTGAATTCAGCACCTTATACAAGAAGAATGACAAAGAATTTGGAACAATATGGTTTGTTTAGTTCAGTTCAGCAAAGAACAAACCATAAAGATTTTCAAAATTGCTTGTTTACTTTCTTTCTATCACAAGAAGAACAAAAGGTAATTCATGGCATTGAAAGGAATCCAAGTGGATAGAAGCTATGCAGGGATGAGCTTCTACAATTCAAATTACAAAAGGTTTGGACCCTGGTGGATTTACCAAATGGAAAAAGGGCCATAGGCACTAAATGGGTTTACAGGAACAAAAAGGATGAAAGAGGCATTGTGATAAAGAACAAAGCAAGATTGGTTGCTCAAGGGTACACACAAGAAGAAGGGATTGACTATGATGAAGTTTTTTCCCCTGTTGCCAGAATTGAAGCAATTAGGCTATTCTTTGCCTATGCCTCATTTAAAGACATTATGGTGTACCAGATTGACGTCAAGAGTGCTTTTCTTTATGGTAAGATTGAAGAGGAAGTCTATGTTTGTCAACCACTAGGATTTGAAGATCCAGACTTTCCTGACAGAGTATACAAAGTAGAAAAGGCACTTTATGGACTGCATCAAGCACCAAGAGCTTGGTATGAAACCTTGTTAACTTATTTGTTAGACAATAGGTTTCAAAGAAGAAAAATAGATAAGACTTTGTTTATCATAAGGGACAAAGGTGATATTACGTTAGTTTATGTATATGTAGATGATATCATTTTTGGCTCTACAAAGAAGTCATTATGCACTGAGTTTGAGAAGATGATGCATAAGAAGTTTCAAATGAGTTCTATGGGTGAACTCATATTCTTCTTAGGACTATAAGTAAAGCAAAAGGAGGATGGAATTTTTATCAGTCAAGACAAGTATGTGACTGAGATTTTGAAGAAATTTGGTTTTACTGATGTCAAGACAGCAAGCACACCTATGGAAACTCAAAATCCTTTGCTCAAGAATGAAGATGGTGAAGAAGTGGATGTTCATTAATATAGATCAATGATTGGTTCATTGATGTATCTTACTTCTTCATGAACTGATATTATGTTTGCAGTGTGTGCCTATGCAAGATACCAAGTCAACCCAAAAGTGTCACATCTTCATGCTGTGAAAAGAAATTTTAGATACTTAAAAGGTAAACCTAAATTGGGCCTTTGATATCCAAAAGATTCAAGAACTTAATACTGCTCAAGATATAACTAACAGTACTAACTAGGTTAGTACTGCCATAAGAAAAGTTAGTACTGCCAGTATTGAACTTAATACTGCTAGAAGACTTAGTACTACTGCATGAAGATTACAACTATTGAAGAGATAAAAGCGTGTTTTGTGATATGTATGAAATGATTTAATGTATATCTTATATATTTAGAAGATATGTTGATATCTCATAGAAGTATAGAAGATTTGTAGTTATCTTGTAAAGGACTCCTTGGTGTATAAAAGGAGATCCTAGGTTTTGGTTGTAAACACATCTCAATAGACACATTTATAGCTTCAAGGTTGTAAACCCTAGTACTAGACAAAGTACTCGTATTATTCATCATAATAATATTGAAGCTTTTTGGTTATATTCATTGTTCATTCATTCTACTGCATCACAGTTTACTATTACATTCATATTCTTTTAAGTACTAAAGAGTAGATTCCGCATACTCTTAGTATTAACAAAGTTTCTAGGCATAGTTATCTTGAATCTATTTAATACAACTAACCCTTTTACAAGGTTTGCAATATCTAGTTGGGATCAATAAGTGGTATCAGATCCTTATGTTCTAAAACTTTGATCTAAAAGTTATGGAATTTGAATCTGCACAGAGTAATACTACTGCTAAGCTACCCATACTCAAACTAGGTAAGTATGAGATGTGGGTGATTAGAATCAAGCAATACTTCCAGTAACAAGACTATGCTCTATGGGAGGTCATAGAGAATGGTAACTCAAGGGTATCTGTACCCTAAACAGCATAAGAGAATGGTACCTCAGTTACAAAGATGTCAGTACCTGTAACTGCTGAAGAAAAGACCAACATGAAGAATGATGTAAAGGCTAGAAGCTTGCTACTCATGGCTCTTCCCAATGAACATCAACTTACTTTTAGTTAGTACAATGATGCTAAAACAATGTTTGCTGCTATCGAAACACGATTTAGAGGTAATGAAGCGACTAAGAAAACACAGAAGACACTTTTGAAGCAACAATATGAAAATTTTAGTGCATCAAGCACATAGTCTCTTGACTCTATCTTTAAAAGGCTCGAGGAGATTGTTAGTAGGCTTGCGATTTTAGGTGTAGTCATCACTCAAGAAGACTTAAATTCAAAATTTTTGAGAAGCTTGCCTCCTGAGTGGAATACTCATGTTGTAGTCTGGATGAATAAGGCTGAAATTGAAACAATGAGCATCGATGATTTGTACAACAACTTCAAAATTGTTGAACAAAGTGTAAAGAAATCTACTGGTTCAAGTAGTGGTTCTCAAAACTTGGCCTTTATGACTGCTCCAAGCACTAGCAGTACTAATGATGTTAATACTGCTAAACCTGAATATGAAGTTAGTACTGTTAGCCCTAATGTTAACACTGCTAGTCCTCAAGTTAGTACTGCTAGCTTCAGTGATAATGTTGTGTATGCTTTCATGGTTGAGAATCCCAATGGTTCTAATCTCCTACAGCAGGACTTAGATCAAATTCATGAAGATGATCTAGAAGCAATGGATTTGAAGTAGCAGCTCTCTCTCTGCTAAGTATGAGGGCAAAGAGGTACTTTCAGAGGACAGGCAAGAAAATTTTCATTAATGCTAATGATACTTGGTATGTGTTTAATTACACATACCTTTTACCTTTAAAAACAAGCTAAAATAACCAAAAACAGACTTAAAATGCCAATTGTATGCTTGTTTTGCTAATTATGTTGTGCAGGAATGGATATCCAAGAAAAGGACGAAAAATGAAGCCAAAACGACAAAACCGGACACAGAATGGAAAAGTATGGTAAAGACAAAGTCAAGACAAAGCCCAAGTCTAAAAAAGTCAACCAAAGTCAACCCCGACAAATCCAAAGTCAAACCCGAAGCCATAAGTGAAGAAAAATAAGTTTAGGGGCCAAAATTGCCAAGTCCCTAACTTATTTAATGAAGGAAAAGAAGAAAATACTTGCAAGGGTTAAAACTGCCAACTCTCCAAAGAAATACCACATGGGCCATTTCTGCCAACCCTCCAAAGCTATAACTCACAAGGACCATGAATGCAATAACCTATATAACTTTCAGGGATGTTTCTTGCTAACTGGCCAAACTATAATTAACACAAGGACTGAAATTGCAAAGACAAATATATACTTGGAGGACCATTTGTGACAAAAACCCCAAACCCTCACCCCGTTTTGAAACGTTGTACATCTCCCCCAACTGTTTTCCCGCCAAACTTATAATACCCCAAACCTGTCACTTTCCACCTCGTTGACCTCCCCACATCCCTCCAAACATGTCACTAACCTAAACCCCACCCCCCATATGGATGTTCCAAGCTGGCAATCCTAAACCCCTCAAGATTCGAATCAATGGTTGTTATAACTCGGATTGGGCAACACTCAAAACCAAGGGCCAGGATTGGTTTTTATGTTTATACACTCACAACAAGCACAAAGAGCTGTTTATGTCTCTACAAAGAAGCACACAAGTGAAGACAAGAAGAGAGGAGGCCAAGACCCTAGCCCGTTTTCTATAAAAAGCTCTTGTAAGCCCTTGAGGCAAAAAGGAGAGAAGAGTTAGTTTTTAGTGAGTAGTTAGTTCAGTTTAAAATTTAAGGTTTAACATTTTATGTACTTGTATCTTTTTAAGGTTAATGAAAAATTTTAGCTTATATTTTACTATGTGTTCCAAGTTTTCCATTTTAACTTATGCTCATATAAGACTTCATATAAGCATTTTTACTAAGCCTATTTTAAACTATATACAAGAAAGACAAAAAAAAGAGAAAAAGGTGTGCTGTTAAGCTAATGGATGAATGAGCAAACTTGGATGGATCATTGGGATGCTTAGTATAGCTTATTTATAAGCTTGGGTAGGATTAGAGCTTATTTAGGTCCTCATTACTCCTGTTTTGAGCAAGGAGTCAAGGTATACTCCTTTT
The DNA here is from genome assembly GCA_026074375.1 of Tanacetum coccineum. Classification (NCBI taxonomy): domain Eukaryota; kingdom Viridiplantae; phylum Streptophyta; class Magnoliopsida; order Asterales; family Asteraceae; genus Tanacetum; species Tanacetum coccineum. Next base: position 67,721 of record BQNB010017997.1, read on the forward strand.
TAAATTTTTGCTTAAAGTTACTGTAGCATAGCTTAATTTCGGCTTATTTATGTCTTTTTGTGCTTATTTGCTTTTGCCTCTTATATTTTAGTGCTTAACCATGCTTGCTTAATACTTGTCTTTAAGAATTTGTGCTTAAACTAGTCTTTATAGTTCTAAAATCCGTTTTTAAAATTATAAAGGGGTGTTTGGGATAAGCCCAAAATGTGTCAAAATGGCATGGTTATGGGTTGTGGGCATGTGGCCAACTTTGCTTAACTTCATTAAGCTCTTCTGAGTCTTTTTCCAAAGTTTTTAAGTTAAAAAAAGTGTTTTTCAAGTTTTCTCATTATTTACTTAAGTCTGTTAGTTAAAAAAAAGGGTCAAAGAGCTTATTTGCTTAAGGTTTAGAAAACATGAGTTATAGTTCCAAAGAGTGTCATTTTTGAGTGTCTAAACAAGTTTTTAAAAAAGTCTTGAGTCATTTGTTTCCCTAAGTCAAACTGCCAAAAATTTTTTGTGTCATCTTTTAGTAAAAGAAAAAGCTCCTTTTCAAAAGCAAAAACCAGCATGTTTAATTGGTTTTTAGAAAATAAAATTTTGAATATAAGCTCTTCATAAGCCCCTTTTAATCTGTTTACACTTTATTTTTCATTTTGAGCTTATTTGACAGCTTATTTTAAGCTGTCAAATTAAGCTCATTTTTTTAGTACATTTCCCCTGGTGCTAGGGGCTTATTTTCAAGCCTACCTTTTTAGCTTATTAGTTAGTGTTTACACAAGCTTTTGGCTTTTCTAGAAAGCCAATAAGCTCTTTAATACCATCCCTTAGTTTTAGACCTTAGGAAGCCCTTTTGATTGCTTATTTTTAAGCCTTAAATAGGTACTTTGTCTTTTTTTTAGCTTAGTGTAGGAAAATAGCTTAATTTCTTTTCTGGCTTATTAGGTGCTTATTAATGGCTGATTTTAACTCCTACTTGCTTATTAGTATTGTTAGTTGCCTATGTTTGCTTATTGTTCACTTTCCTTGCTTATTGTGTGCTAACAGTCAAAAAGAAAAAGCCACTTGAGCTTTTAAGCTCAATTTAAGCAAACTGCCATCAAAAAGCCCTTTTTCCAGCTTATTTTTAGCTTTTCTCAAAAAGTCGTAGTTATAAAAAATGATAAGCTCAATGTGCTTAACAAGTTTGGTAAAAAAGTTTTTCTAAAAAAAAAAGAGGAGATAAGAGGAAACCCGGGTGAGCAAGACTCGAACCCGGGTCTCAACCCTCAAT